>JASSUY010029290.1:0-16361 GCA_032466535.1 Forpus xanthops
GGCTGCGTGGAGACCTCATAGCAGCCTTCCAGTATCTGAAGGGGGCCTATAGGGATGCTGGGGAGGGACTCTTCATTGGGGACTGCAGTGACAGGACAAGGGGTAATGGGTTCAAAGTGAAACAGGGGAAGTTTAGACTGGATATAAGGAAGAAGGTCTCTACTGTATGGGTGCTGAGGCACTGGAATGGATTGCACACAGAAGCTGTGAATGGTCCATCGCTGGTGGTGTTCAAGGCCAGGTTGGACAGAGCCTTGGGTGCCATGGTTTAGTGGAAGGTGTCCCTGCCCCTGGCAGGGGGGTTGGAACTGGATGATCTGAAGGTCCTTTCCAACCCTCACTATTCTATGATTCTATAACTCTGCATCCATGGGCTGCCAAGCACAATGGTTTCCACTTGACAAACCAATGTCTCCTCTACCCAAAGTCTTCCCCGAATAAGCTATTGAACTACCCTGATTCAAGTTTCCTGAGTGCTTTGCATCAAAGAAAACCACATTTTCCATTAACTGTTTACACTGGAAAAAACACCATCCAGGTCTAACTTGCAGTTTCTGGCCCCCAGGCCTGCCTTCATGTAACACATTGCCATAAGACATGGTCATATTGGAGGCCAATTCACCTCCAGAACATTCTCTGCTATAACACTCTTTTATTCAGGGCAGGAAGGTACGCTGAGCTAAATGACAGCTTCTCTCCACCATAATGTTCCTTCAATCCCAACTCAGGACAAATTGACTCAAATTATCACTCAAGCATCAGCTTTGTCTTTCTCTGCACCCAATTCCAGCCCTTTTAACTTCTCACAAGGTATCTGTTTCACCTGCACAGAGTTTGGAGCTTATGGCTTGTGTCTGCTGAGAGAAACAAGGAGGAGAACATGAGTTGAGCATGTCTCAGCATGCATCAGAAATAACATGGCATTCTGCAAGGGCACAGAGGGAAGCAAAGGGAATGAACAATGGGGAAAAAAATGGTATTTTGCATTTCCAAGGCATCTCCTATTGTTAAGGATAATAGTATAACAATAACAGTTTGTATTCTAAAACACGAGAAGAACTAATGTTAATAGGAGGAGTTCTGATTTTGCATTCTGTTATAAAGATGATGAATTTACAGCATGATGGGGACTCGCCCATTGCTGTACTAAGAGGTGCTGCTGCTCTACACACTGCACAGCAATGAGGACAGCACAAGTTTTACCTCTAAAGAAAGCACAGAAGGAAACCCGCTCTTATTTAAGAGCTAAAGCACTTCAAAACTAGTGCAAACCAGTTTTCACATCATAGGACTCATCTGCAAAGCCTCAACCTGAACAAATTGCCTGATAAACATACTATTCACCACAGCATCAGGAAGGGCAATTTTATACCACATTGGGATTGATGAAGATGGTTCCAGCCAACAGTTATTCCATCATTTGCTGAGTAATAAGACTTAAGTGGCAAAGGGATTCAGAAATAGCCACAGGATCATGTGCTACATTTGGAAATCACTTAAATGTGAGCATCAGGAATGTATGAATTCAATCTGTTACAAGCTAAATGATCAACTGGCTTCATGAAAAAGATACAGGCTGGGTCATCCATGTCTGGTTCTGGAGTGTCAAAGAATGGATGTGTGCTCAGCAGCTCTGGGACTAAGGGAAGCACCAAAGTGGGATGCCTGCTCCCCAGGAACTTCAAGCACCTGAAAACACACAGATCAAAGTATCTCTTAGTTAATAAGTACATGGCAAAATACAACCTTTTAAAGCATCATTATGCTGCGGCAGCACTTCCAGCATTAAAATCTTACTGCCCATGCCTGTCTCTTCACAGCTGAGTATGTGCATTAGTACTTGATAGGATCCAGGAAAACCAAGGGGACAGCTTGAAAAAGCAAGCAGTAATAAAATGGTTTATTTAAACTGTCCAGAAATACTTAATACTTGGAGCTCTACAACCAAAGGAAAGCTTCCAGACTCATGCTGACAAATGAGTGTGGTTCACTCATCAGAAATGAAGGAGGAGGTAAAAACCCACCCAAATCAACCCCCGAACTCCAAAATCAATGTCAGACTGCACTGGAAGACAAAGTAGACTACAGTGTTTCCAGTAACACCCAAGAATTCCATCTCACACCATGCGTGCTGGAGCATCACTTCCTTTGTTGCTCCCATTAAACAACCTCAGAGAGAAAACATCCCTCCATCAGCACACCACCACAACCCATCCATCTGTCCCAAAGGATATGACCAGCTCCTGGTAGATACTGCTATTCAGTGCAGTGTTAAGCACGCACAAAACACGAGTTGCATAAAAGAGATGAGGTTTTAAACTAAGGATTGAATTCATCTTGCCTGGACTATAACAGGGACATTCACCTGCAATACCTCTCACCTCCTTGGCTAGCTCAGTATTTCCCTAAGCCCTCGATTACTAAGAACAGGAAAAGAAGCAAACACACAAGGACACTGAACACACTCACTTCCATATGGATTCTCTGTCAGTGGGATACTTGGTCAGGTTTTTCAGCAGCTCCACTAGTGCCAGATGGATGCCTTCCTTAGTGGAGACGTTGGTGCAACACAACAGTTCATGAAGTGCTTCCCGAATATCCCTTGAAGAATCCTGAAAAACCCAAACAAATCCCAATCCAGACACCTCAGAGTGCTGAGATGTGCCTGCAGACACGTTTCCTTTAGAGAGAGCAGTTCCTGCTCCTTGCCTGATTCAGTATTAGAGGCATCTGAAGAACAACACAGGTTTCTAGTTATCACAGCTAAGCCCAGACACACCAATTGCTGCAGGGTCTCCTGCTGGTCTCATCCATGCTCTGCTTCATTTACTGGAATGAATGAGCACTGCTTCACTACAGACTTTCTCAACCAGAATAAGAATCACTGTGTGGTTTGGGTGATGTTGGACCCTTAGGAATAGGCAGTAACAGAAAAAGAAGGTGCTGGGTAAGTCAGCAAGCCACAGACTGGGGGAGATCAGATGGAGCAGCCTGAGAAGAACTTGGGGTGTTGGGTGAGGAGAAGCTCTCCATGACCCGGCTTCAGTGCACGCTTGAGACCAGAACCCCCCCGTGTGCTGGGCTGCACCTCCAGAGTGTGAGCAGCAGCTCAGGGAGAGGATCCTGACCCCTTGCTGTGCTTTGGGGAGACCCCCCCTGCAGTGCTGATCCAGCTCTGGGACAACAGCACAAGAGGGATGTGGAGCTGTTGGAGTGAGGCCAGAGGAAGCCATGGAGATGCTGCGAGGGCTGGAGCAGCTCTGGGAAGCTCTGGAGAGTTCTGGGGTCAAGGGGAATGCCTTTAACCTGCCAGAGGGGAGATTGAGATGAGCTCATAGGCAGAAGTTCTTCCCTGTGAGGGTGCTGAGGCACTGGCACAGGGTGCCCAGAGAAGCTGTGGCTGCCCCATCCCTGGCAGTGTTCAAGGCCAGGTTGGACATAGGGGGTTGGAGCATCCTGCTCTAGTGGAAGGTGTCCCTACCTGTGGAAGGGGTTGGAACTGGATAAGCTTTAAGGTTCTTTCCAACCCAAACCAGTCTGGGATTCTGAAAACCAAAGACTGTTTTCTAGGCTTTGGAGGAGCCTTCTATCACTCAACACATGAAGTGCAGTTCCACAGGCCTTTAACCCAGTCACCAGCTTCCAGATGGTTTGAGTAAGCACTGAGGACATATCAGTGGCTATGCAGTTAGCTTAACCAATCATCTATAGGATAAAGAACGTGGCCTAACTATGGGTTTATAAATGGACAATAAAACAAACAAACCAACCCCCAAAAAACACACTTGTAGCCTTGGTCAGGAGCCTTTTTATGATCACACAGATCCCTAACATACCACTTTTAAAGTCACACTGTACCCATCTTATTTTTCAAGCCAGGGTGATGTTGGCACAGAGGAGCTTGTTCAAGCTCCAAGTAGTATTTTTAGAAGCCCTGAGGCTGAAACTCCAGCTTAATTACATTCCTCCTGCCAAAACCCACCTTGCCATTCCCTATCGGGGCATTACACTCCCTTGCTATCAGCTTTTGAGTGGCATTGCTGGGTAGGATGTGCAAAGTTGATAGGATACAAGACCTGGATGGGTTTCAAGGGTGTTTTTAGTATGTTATTCTATGTATACGTTATATATAATGTTACACTTTGCTAGTACCAACGGCTCATTCATCGTCTTACAGAAAAGAAGAAAGAGGAGACCTCTTGTAGAAGCTCTTAAATGACACCAAAACACACAAATGGTCAAAGGAGGAAAGCTCAGCAGGACCCGTTCCTTATTTTAGTGGTGGTGGGAGGCAGACTATGATCAAAATAGAAGATTGATTCTAAGGACTACAGTTAAATGACTATGGACATAAAGGACTTCAGGTGAGTGGCACCGAACACTGGAAGGGGAGTACAGAGAGAAGCATAAGACTATGAAGGGACAGAGAGGAGCACAACTCAACAGCAACTGAGATCAAGGACAACAGGGAAAGCAGGATCTAAAGCCTAGACAGAAAAGCAAGGAGGAAATGATAGTTATTCAGGTGAATTTAAAGCAGTGGGGTGAGAGCAGGTGCCCAAATGTTCCATATGTACACTGCCCGAGGAAATTTAGGCACCGAAGTTAATGTCATTTTCCCATATTCTTTATTTTGGTGCCGAAAGATGGATTTTACAGAAGGAAAACAACTTTCAGCCAAAACCACTCAAATGTTAACTCTCACACTTCAGCTATCCCAATACCTGTTAATGTAATGATAATATAAACCATAACACAGGCACGGTTTATCACAGTCAGCACAGAAGCTTAAGACAGACCCCAATCTAATTGGGACATCATTATACCTTGATGCACAGGTCCCCAGTTGGAACAAACATAAATCACCTACATACAAATGTGAGGCACCCAAAGCTCATTCAGACCATGCTCCACAGTGTCGGCTAAAGCCTGCTAAGACATTAGTTTACTTCTTCCTGGGACATACCAATGTTGCCTTGGGTCAAGCAAGCTGCAGGTGAAAAGACAAAGAGCAGATTTGCAGCAAGCCTGAGGCTGGGACACTGCCCAAAAGAGGCAGAAACTTGCCTGTTCCATGCAGCACAAGCAGAAAACACACAGCCACACCTCAGGGGCCACAGCTCAGCAAACAAATCAGGTCCGTGGGGAAGCAGCACGGTTTATAAAGCCAAACTCTCAACCCCATCAAGCTGGAACTGAAGCTGACTCATGCGGTCCTCTGGATCCCAGCTGAGGACTGACTGGGAGGATGCTGGTTGGGAAAACCCAAATTATACCATAGAACACACTATCAAACTCTGAATAGGCAGAAGAGAGATGTGCTGTCTAGCTCTGGCTCTGCCTGCTGAGCAAAGGTATAACCAAAGCAAACAAACAAAGGAAGCAGAGAGGAAACTGAAGCTGTATTCAACATGAAGTGGTGCAGAGTGCTGGACCACAAACCAACACAGAAGGAAACACACGTGAGGCTGCATGGTGATCAAGGGAAGAGTTTGACCTGAAACTCATCTGTTTCAAAGTATTCTGTTGTCCTGGAGATTACAAGCTACTGGACCCAGAGCACCTCCCATACAAAGACAGGCTGAGAAAATTTGGGCTGTTGAGCTTGGAGAGAGAAGCTGCATGGAGACCTCAGAGCAGCTTCCAGTGTCTGAAGGGGGCCTACAAGGATGCTGGAGAGGGACTCTTCATCAGGGACTGTAGCAATAGGACACAGGGTGATGGGTTCAAACTTAAATAGGGGAGATTCAGGTTGGATATAAGGCAGAAGCTGTTCCCTGGGAGGGTGCTGAGGTGCTGGCACAGGGTGCCCAGAGAAGCTGTGGCTGTCCCATCCCTGGCAGTGTTCAAGGCCAGGTTGGACCTAGGAGCTTGGAGCAAGCTGCTCTAGAGGGAGGTGTCCCTGCCCATAGCAAGGAGTTGGAATTGGATGAGCTTTAAGGTCCCTTCCAACCCAAACAGCTGTATGATTCTTATCCAAAAAAGGTGGACAGTCTCATCTCAAAGGGGCTGATTAACGTTACACAGTGAAGCATCCTAAAGAAGGCAGGAGTACAATTTTTCCCCTCTTTAGAAATTCCTTACCTCCAAGACAGCCAGCACAGTATCCAGCTGGTCTTCCCTCAGTGTGATGTTGTTGGAAATTTTCCTCATGGTGTGTATTGACTGCAACCTCACCTCCTCTATTTCATCATTAAACATGTCAACCAAGAAATCCAGGCATTTCTCTGCGAAGGAAGGCGAGGACTGAGCCAGCATACACAGGGCTTCAACTGCAGCGATCCGAACCTCTGTCAACAGAGAGGGAGGGAATTCATTGTGTAAGTGCTGTTTAAAAGGCTATGCCACTCAACAGCCAGGCCTCATATTGTTCAAGGATTGGGATAAGGACAGCAAATGCTAAGGAAACCCTTATGACTCTGAGGAGGGTTGGAACTCGATGAGCCTTAAGGACCCTTCCAACCCAAACCATTCCGTGATGCTATGATGGAGACTAAGCAGAGACCCCACTGGGGACACTTCCACAGGCAAAGCTTCAAATCAGAAGCCTCACCTCTAATACTGCTGCTGCTGTAAGCACCTACAAGAGGGACCTGGAAGTGACAAATAGGTGTCCTACCAGCAATTACTATGTATTTCATAGTGTGTTTTGCAAGTGTAGCATTAACTCTGGTATCTTAAGCAAAGTAATTCAGGTAATTAAACTCTGCTTCATTTATTCTTCCTGGCATTTAAATTGCTTGGAGCATTCAGTGCCTTTTTATGTAGCACTTCATGAATTGCTGAAAAGCCCCAGAGTATCAGCACTGGACACAACGGATCTCTGCTTCCTGACCTCAGATTCCTCAAAAGAAAGGAAAAAGGCGTCACCTCATTATTAAAATGCCTCATAATTTAAGCAGAAAAGCATTGAAAAGTGTGCGGAGTATATTTATGCTGTAAAACATCACAGGAACTTGACAAATACCCAAACGTAGCAAGCTTAAGCAGAGAAGAGATTCCCTTCCCTACAGCCATCCTCGCTGGCTTCCATCACATTCATGCATTGGGACTGTAAAAGAGGATGAATGTGATGTCTTGCAAACATTATTGTTTTAAACATACTTCTATTTTTCATTCAAATTAGCTCATCTTGAAAATATTTACTTAAACTCATGTGTAGCTTTCAGGCCTATTGTTCTTAAAGCACATACTTGAGTCCTGATGATTCCGATTAAAGAGAAAAATGCAAACACAGCAAGACCCCTGCATGCTCAGGAACAAAGCTGCTGTCACACAGATGGGTCTCTGCGGTCTTTAAGACCAAGGTATTGCCATTTTGCCAGTACTGCTTTCAGAAGCTGACACATTAATTGAGATTAAAGTTACAACAAGTAATTCAAGCAGCACACTAAAGAAGAAGAGAGCTCAGAGGATTTAAAAGCATTGCAGTGGAGGGGGAGATCCAGATAGGAAAGCTGGAGAGGCAAAGGCCCGGAGGGACAGGAAAAGGGGAATGGCTTTAAGCTGCCAGAGGGGAGACCGAGATGAGCTCTTGGGCAGAAGCTGTTCCCTGTGAGGGTGCTGAGGCACTGGCACAGGGTGCCCAGAGAAGCTGTGGCTGCCCCATCCCTGGCAGTGCTCAAGGCCGGGTTGGCCACAGGGGCTTGGAGCAAGCTGCTCTAGTGGAAGGTGTCCCTGCCCATGGCAGGGGTTGGAGCTGGAGGAGCATTAAGCTCCCTTCCAACCCAAATCATTGTATTAGGGAGGCATGCTTTTATTTCATGGAACAAAAACCCGACTTTTACAACACAATCTACAAGCAGTATTTTTGTCGTGGTGGGTTTGTACTTTCTAATTTAGCCTCATCCTTCCTGGAACATTAAAAGCAAATTCAGGAATAACATTGTGAGCTCAGCATTTTCTCGGGTCTCTGCAAACACCACCTGTTCTCAATAGGAATAAGCATCTGCACATCCACTCCCATAAGAAAGTCGGGCTGGGAAGGGTAGCACACAGACTTTCCTGAGGCTATCAGCATGGTCAGTGCTACAGCCAAACCAGGAGAACAGGAACATGTGTGCTCCACTTGGACACTCATCATTCATCCCTTTAAAAGAGCAGAGGAATATAATCTGCTGGAAAGAGATGGCAGCCTCTACATCCATCATAGGAATACCAAGAGAATCAAGCACAATAGCAGTGTGGAGCAGGTAAATATGACCTCAAAATGCATCCATTTCCATTAAAGAAAAGGAATTATCAATAACATTGCTAAATATGTCAGCGAGACCCCACCTCAAACTGAAGTACCTGAAAACATACAGATTCACTCACCCATTTTCAAGCATCACTAGCCAAGAGGAAAACTTTTGCAGCAGCAGACTAAAGAGCCTTATCCTGTTTACCCCTTACACTCTCAATTCAATAGGGAAGCCAGTCCCAGAAGGAAACATGAACTATTTCATCTGAAACCTACCATTGGTAAGATCAAATGGGTACAAAGTGGCTACAGATAAAATTGGGCTGGAAACAAGGAAAAAACTGTTAGTTGTAGCTGCTGGATTTTGAAGCACTTGGATAAATACATGGGCTGGTCTCCACAAGTTCTAACCTTTGTTAAGGTGGAAGCTGCTGTCTCCAAAATGAGCAATTACTGGACTCCATGGACATAAGCTCCTTGTAGTGCTATGTTCTAAACAAGTTCTATAACTTTTGGGTCCAGTTCTGTTTGATACCTTTATACGTTATCTTTTATGTGATCTGGGCGAGGGAATTGAGCTCCCTCGGGAAGTTTGCAGAAGACACCATGTCAGGTGGGAATGTTGATCTGCTGGAGGGTAGGAAGGCTCTGCAGATGCATGTGTCAGACTGGATTGATGGGCCAAGGCCAGTTGTATGAGGTTCAACAAGGCTCAGTGCCAGGTCCTGCACCTGTGTCACGAGAGGGGCACTGGAGCTGGTGCAGGGCCTGAAGCACAGTGTGATGGGGAAGGGCTGAGGGACTTGGGGGGTTCAGATGGAGAAGAAAAGGCTCAGGGGGGACCTGATGGCTCCCTACAACTGCTGAGAGGAGGATGGAGCCAGGAGGGGGCTGCGCTCTGCTCCCAAGGAACAAGGGATGGGCCAAGAGGAAACGGCCTCAAGCTGCACCAGGGCAGGTTTAGATGGAGCTGAGGAACAGTTCCCTCCCCAGAGGGTGCTCAGGCATTGGAACTGCCCAGGGCAGGGATGGAGTCACCGTCCCTGCAGTGTTCACACACCATGGAGACGAGACCTCAGTGCCATGGGTCAGTGGTGGCTTTGGCAGTGCTGGGGTAAAGGTTGGCCTTGATGATCTTAAGGGCCTTTTTCAACATAATTCTATGATTCTGTGGTTTTCTTCCCGCAGAGAAAACACCAATTCCAAACAGCAGCAGCAGCAGCAGTCGATGTTGCCAAATTAAAGCCAAGTGCAGCAGTTAAATTGAAGAACAAAAGAACCAATCCTAGTAGGTTTCTATGTATCACAAGCAACTACTTCTTACACATACTTTACTAAAACTTCATTGTTTACAGAAAGGCATTTGGTTTTGACTACTCAATGAACCATTTCTATCCAAAATTCTCTGTAACATTGTAGCATCTTTGAAATAACTGCCATATCACAGCTCATAACGGAATAAAACCCCACCAACTTGAAATCCACCAAACACAACAGCCAAGTCATCTATTTTGACCCCAAGAAAACCCAGCAAAACCCAAAAGCTTATTAGCCAGCACACATCTCTCTTAGTCATTCCGTAGTAACTTAACACTTACCATACATCTCATCCTCCAGGCCATGAACAAAAGCCCCACAAGCTCCTGATTCAATCAAGTTTACAGCCCCTGTATCAATTTCTTCTTTGGGGGCATCATCTCCCCACTTTCTACCACTGGAAAACTCCCCAGAGCTGTAGAGTTCTTTGGCTCTCTCATGTGCAGTGCGCTTCCTCTGTCCAAACAAGACAGTCAGTTACAACCATGGTAAACTTGGAAGTAATAAAGTGTTAAACAGCTTTACTGGAGTTGAAAATAGATGTAGCTGTAGGCTTAGACACTGATAGACACATGCAAATGCAAAGAAAAGCAAACCTTCCCTTCTAAGATTAATTCTAATTGCCAGTAACTCTTTTTACTTTTAACGTTGGGAGAAGGATAACCACTAACATATTTTAACTAACAATCACAGAATGGTTTGGGTTGGAAAGGACTTTAAGATCATTTAGTTTCAACCCCATGCCATGGGCAGGGATGCCTCGGACTTGACCATGTCATCCTAGGCATCCCTTATAAGAACAGCCAATCTGGGTCAGAGCAAAGGCCCATCTGGTTAAATAACCAGTAACCGATCTGCAAAAACATGGTATCACTTTGCAGTTCAACTGCAATTAAATCCTTTCATGACTACCAACACTACACAGAGCTCAACAAGGCAGAAAATGTGACATTCATTCGGCATGCTTGGCTAATCCACCTCCTTTCCCCCTACACTGTACAGAAAGCTATGCAGCACTTTAACAGCCTTTACAAAGCAGCCCACAAAAACTACCAGCTCTGCCTTCACCTTCCTTTTGCAAGCAGGAAAACTGAACATAATACTTCAACAAAGCTGCTTTAGGAAGGAATTCTACTGGCAAGCTTTGCTCTTACGGATCAGCCTTTAGCAACAAGTGTCTCTTGAAACGGATCTTGCAGGAGGTTTCTGTAAGTTTGCTCCTAAAACTGGGATGCAGCCTTTCCATACACAATAAATAAAGCTTTTAGCCAAAGGCCAGAACACAAATGTTTACCACTCATCTGTGAAACCTGAATAGCCTGAAGCTGTTTATTACATGCTTGGCTAATGAAACCTAAAACCAGCAATTCATTGACTTTAATCTAAAAGAAAACCTGTCATCATCAATTCAATCTCAGCAGCCCTGAGGCAAAGACATGGTAAACAAGCACACTCAACATTCACATACCTGCTGCGCAGCTTTAGTACAACTACACCAAGGAAAACCAAACCCATTTACGTACCCTCAGATCCGACATGAGCTTCTTGTCAAGAGTTTGGTCTAAGAAATGAGAACTGACTTGTTGCATAGAGCCCTAAAGAGACAAAAAGGAAGAAACAGGGTTACTCTAAATTACAGGTCATCCCAACACAGCATCCAATCTTATCCACTAATTCTAACAGCTTTATACAATGCCTGATGCTCCTGTATGTCAGAATACAAAGGAGTTTACTTAAAATGGTCAGAACATTTTCTTTTCGCACTGGAGTGAATATGGTCTTTCCTGAGCTCAGCTGATTTACATGTCCTGTGCTGGAGAAGCAGAGGAGGGAAATATGACAAGTACTTGTTTTTTGCTTGGATACCCAACCCTCTACTCTCAAGGAAAGAATCACTACAGAGTTCAGCTGAGAGACTTTTGGGTTTCCTTAACCTCTCCCCTTTCTTTCTTCTCTGAATTCTGGTAGAAATTTACCTATATAGTTATTAAACATCCTCCCATTTACTTCCAAATAGATGTGAAATTGAGTACCAGAAGACTGATTATTAACTGGAGAAGAAAAGAAGGCAACTTACCAATAACTTGGCAGCTTGTACTCTCACAACCCAGGAACCATCACTGACCATGTGACAGATTTTGCCAAAGGCATCATCAACCAAGCGAATTTCTTCATTAGAAGAAGGAATTGGAACGATGCTGTCAAAGAGAAACATGAGTCAGTGAATTCAGAATGTGCTGATCTTATACCATGCTGGATGGCATCAAGAAACAACTATCCGGAACTCCTATGGATGCACAACAAGTACCAGGAGCCAAAACTTCATCTGGATCAGTGCATTCTTATCAGGTATTGGCAATCTGTACACATCAGCTATTCCTAAGGATTTAGGAAGTAAGACCTCCAAGATTTAGGAAGTAAGACTTACTAAGTGTCAGGACAAGACTCAGGATTAGGATCATTACTCTCCCAATGCTCTGAGTCATTTTGCATCCAGTACATACCTTTCAGGGTAGAGTTGACTGAGGACCCAAATCAGATGAACTGCAGCACTACGCACTTGCTCGTAATCATCTGCCAACAGCTTGCAGGCCTGAAAGAAGAATCACAGTCCAATCTACCTGAAACATCTCCACCTGAGCTGTCCTTCACTTCCCACAGTGCAGTAAGGATCCTTAGCAGGAATCAGGACAGATTAAAAACCAGGGGGGATTTAGTCTTCCCCTCTGCTCCCTAGTATTTCCAGGTTTGATCAGGTAGACTTGTCCTACTAAAGTCTATCAGGACATGCTGGAACACTCCAAAATTGGCTGTACTATGTAGGAAGCATGAAATGTGAATCTGCAATAGAATTAATTTGATGCAGGCTTCAGCTGTGCAACCTGACTGATGTAACAGACACAGGCTTCATGTATTTGCTCCAATAAACAAGGGGTTAAGACTTTGAGATTGCCAGAAGACATTAAGAATCACATAGTGCCTTGTCCATCCCATACTTATCTCCCCCAACAATATATATCATAGCATATGCTTTAGTGTATTTAAGCACAATAATGCTAGAGATTTCCATTTTCACTGTCATAGGACAATAAGAAATATAGGCAACCTAAGTGCAATATAAAACACCTCTGCTCAGTGCCTTCCTCTCAAAGCTCATTACCACAGAATCTAAAAAGAAGGATATGCTAACAAGGACAAAATAAAGAGAAATACAAGGTTTACCTGACTGTAAATAGCCTGCTGTAATTTCAATCCTCTTTCATGAAGCTGCAGCTATGGAGGAAAAACATAAACAAGTATAACTATAGGTTTAAGTGACACAGACCAAGTTTTCACTGCTGTTTTTAATGCTTTGAGTAAATTTAGTTGCTTGCATTTCTTGATTCCTGCTATAATATTATCTTGGCTGTAAGTATTTTAAATCATAGAATGGTTTGGGTTGGGAAAGACCTTAAGACCATCCAGTTCCAACCCCTTGCCATGGGCAGGGATGCCTCACACTAGACAATGTCACCTAAGGCCCTGTCCAACTGCACCAGCAGCACTCACCATGGCTTTTATAGCTGCAGTCCTGACACGAGGATCCTGGTCATTAAAATGATCTCCTATGATCTTCTGCACATCTTTGGCAGCCTGGCTTTCAGATTCTTTCACAGCACCTTTTTCCACTGGTCCAAGACAGCCAATTAACTGAAGACACTTATTCCTTACACCATGGGAAGAATCTGTCAGATGCTGTGGAATGGAAAAGAAGAACAGATGCAACTGGAATCTTGTTCTTTCACCCCTTTGTAACAACTAATCAGATGAAGATTCCTAGCAGTTAATCAAATGTTAGCATTGTTAAGTCTGTTGAGAATTTAAACACTGACTACATCCTTTTCTCCTGTGGCAGTGATAAAGGTTGCCTGCCCCAGGGAGGCTGCCTTACCTTACAGGCCACCTCCACCAGTCTCATCCTGACCGGCGGATTCTCTGTGAGTTTTGTGCCAATCACCAACAAGGTGTCCAGCAGCTGAGCAAGGACCTGGTGAGACTCTGCAAAACAAAGCAGCAAAAAGCTCTGTACC
Organism: Forpus xanthops; assembly: GCA_032466535.1. Classification (NCBI taxonomy): domain Eukaryota; kingdom Metazoa; phylum Chordata; class Aves; order Psittaciformes; family Psittacidae; genus Forpus; species Forpus xanthops. Next base: position 13,570 of record JASSUY010029290.1, read on the forward strand.
TCTTTCCTGAGCTCCTCACCAGCTACAGAATCACACACTCATCACGGCTGGAAATCTTCCTGAAAACTTCGGCTTTCAGTGCCAGAACAAGCTCAGCTCCCTCCTGCACATCACTTCCTCTAGCACCCAACCACCTCAGTGGTCCTCTGCTGAACTCACTCAACCTGAACAGCACTTAAAAGTGAGATTTAGGTTAGGTATAAGGCAGAAGCTCTGGGCACTGGCCCAGGGTGCCCAGAGAAGCTGTGGCTGCCCCATCCCTGGCAGTGTTCAGGGTCAGGTTGGACACAGGGGCTTGGAGCAAGCTGCTCTAGTGGAAGGTGTCCCTGCGGGGGGTTGGAACTGTGTGAGCTTTAAAACTCTATCAACCCAAACCATTCTGTGATTCTATAAATGACATTAAACTACATCACACAAAGCACATACAAATTGTGAACATAGAAAATAAAACCTTACTGTAATGAAACCACAAACAAGACAACCTGTGTCTTACTGTTATAAATCCAACACTAATAAACTAATGCATAGTAAGAAAGAAAACATCCTCTTCAAACAAGATTCCACTTCAGGCAAGACTGTCCTCTAGAACACAGCACTTGAGAAGCCAAAGGCCTCATACAGTAATGGAAAAGCAAAGTTTGCACTCCCTTAAAACAAAGGTACAGAGCGGGCAGGTCTGAGGAACATTTTTCTCCTCCTCAGAAAACACAGTATTTTCTGTCATCATTCACAACAGCAGAACATAAATACTCTGAGCAACAGTTCCCAACTATACACTTCAGCTCTAAAGGGCCTTACCAGTGGCCTACATGCTGAAAAGACAGGATGAATCTGCTTTGATCTCAGGCACCACCTAAAAACTGTGACTTACTCTCATTCTGAAGAGTGTTAATGGCATCATCCATGATGCAGTCCGGAGAAAACCCAGCAGTTTTGGACAACAAGCCCAGCAGCGAAGCGATCTTCAGCCTTACAGAGGCATCATTCTCCTGGAAGGAACCAACAGACACTTCATTTATTGTCCAGTTTCCATTACCCACAGGCAAGACCCATCTATAACTCCGCACAAGGGTCTGAGTTTTGCTGTCAGTTTGCTTCCTCCTCCATACACCCACAAGACATCCCACAGGAAACTGGCAATACAAAACCATTACAGTGGCAGCTTCCAGCACATCTCAAAATCATTCTTTTCCTCACAATTCCTCAAAATTACCTTCATCCTGTTCAGAAATGTAAAGTTTGAATAAATCAAGCTTTCAAGACACCAGAAAACTCAGGGTCGCTCAGGTTAATATCGTTTTTAATGAACAAGTGGGAGGATTTTAGATGAACTGAGGCTGATGGTCTCTTGATCACTACAAAGACAGAGCAGAGTACGTGGGCTACAGAAAACAACTGTTTCTCTTACTGGTGGGGAGGAATCCTGCCAAACTGACAGCAAGAAATCCAACACAGCAAGATAAAAACTAAATAAACCAACAGAAGCATGTGTTACCTGCAAACATATGCTCATCTTGATATGGTTTAGTGGTGGTCTTGGCAGTCCTGAGGTAATGGCTGGACTTGGATGATCTTAAAGGACTTTTTTGACCTACTTGATTCTATGATTCATTTAAGCAACAGCAAAGCTGTATGATAATTATATAAATAAGCTATACCAGGGTTTAGGAGAGACTCGAGCATCACACACACCCCACAAGTGACAAATGTGATACCCACAGCAATTACCTCTTTCTCTGCTGAGCTGAGAAGCATTTTCTCTTTACAGGGTTGAATTTATGCCCTTGAACAGTTGCTGTCACTGCACTGCTTATATTTGGTGGTAGGACATACAGATTTCCACAGTATTGTGGTGTTCAGGTGAAGAGGGGGAGCTCAGGTTAGACTCAAGGCAGAAGCTCTTCCCTATGAGGGCACTGAGGCACTGGCACAGGGTGCCCAGAGAAGCTGTGGCTGCCCCACCCCTGCAGTGTTCAAAGCCAGGTTGGATACAGGGGCTTGGAGCATACTGCTCTAGTGGAAGTTGTCTCTGCCTGTGACAGGGGCTTGGAACTGGATGAGCTTTAAGGTCCCTTCCAACCCAAACCACGCTGGGATTCTATGTTTACACATGTACTGTTCATACTCCACTACTTACATTCTTTTAACAAAAGCAATGGCTCTCTGCATAGGTACAGAAGAGATCAATGATTTAAAAAAGGACCCTTACAAAAGCATTTTTCATAGCATTATGACTAATATCTGCAATGTTATCATGGAGCTACAAGCAGCCTCCCACCCCAAAGGGCATTTTCTTCCTATTTCTAACAGTTTCTCAGCAGGAAAATAAAGTTCTCATTTAAGTTTACAGGTCTGACGGCCATCTCTACAATCAAAAGACCACTAGGTGAAGCTGCCTCTAATCCCTCGTCCCAACCACACAGAAGGATCAGGAAAGGAACCTGATGATCACTTCAGGCCACTGTTTGAAGACACATGTCATAGAATCATAGAATAGTAAGGGTTGGAAAGGCCCTTAAGACCATCCAGTTCCAAACCACCTGCCATAGCCAGGGACACCTCCCAACCAAATCACGCCACCCAAGGCTCTGTCCAACCTGGCCTTGAACACCACCAGCAGTGGAGCATTCACAGCTTCCCTGGGCAACCCATTCCAGTGCCTCACCACCCTTACAGTAAAGAACTTCTTGCTCATGTCCAATCTAAACTTCCCCTGTTTCACTTTGAACCTGTTACCTCTTGTCCTATCACTACAGTCCCTAACAAAGAGCCCCTCCCCACCATCCCTATAG
>JASSUY010029291.1:0-25416 GCA_032466535.1 Forpus xanthops
AATCTTATCGCACAACATTTATGTTTTCTGCATCAATATACAGTACAGCTTTCTTTCCTTTAATTATAAGCTCATTGATAACAAAAGCTTACTAGGCCACCTTCCAGGCTTTCATAAAGCACAATTATATACGTCAAGACACATATTTTTTAACTTTCTGAAAATAAAATTGTGTTTGAGATATTCTCCCTCTAAATCAATTTTACTTCATTAAAAACCACAATTGGATACTGCAAAATTGCTAAGTCTTAAGTTGAAGACTTATGCTATTGTATTTTACGTTTCTAATGGAAATCATGTAAGGGATTGATAGATAAAATGCATTTTATTTTTAACTTTTTCTTCTGCACATGCTTGTACTGACTAAGCCAAACTAAAAAAAAAAAATACAAAAAAATAGTTTCATCAGCATAAGGGCATGAGAAAGAACTTTACTATCTGTGTTGAGTTCAGATTTAATTTTCTGACACCAACCACAAAAAAAAAATCAATGCATAGGTAATAATAAATAAATATACCAATAAGTAAACACCACAGATATGTTAATTTGCATAAGACAGTAGACCACTGACATTTGCTGGCTAGAGGAAATAAGCTGTAAGGCAGATGGGAATTTGGACAGGCCAGGTCTGAAGCTGACATTTGATGAGGTGAAGTCACCAAGAAACACAATAACCATGAAAGTTTTTTGTAGATTTTAGATGTAGCTAGAAAAACTGCATAAGATTGCAGGCCAATTGAAATCTAATGGTAATGTCTATGCTGGTAAATAAAAGAGGGCCAGAGACCAATATAAAATGTGACACTGTTTTTGGAGGTGGTCCCTGGAATAAATTATCCCCAGAACTGTGCCACATATTTACTCAGAAACAGTTGTTTGGAGAGATCTTCCCAGAGCCTGTGACTGAGCTACCAGTCGAGCAGTGCCTACAATGAAGCCTCCAAAACTCTAACTCTCTCCCTTGCCTTCTTTTACTTGTCACAGATCAACAGTTTGTTGATTTGTGCCTCTGACCTAAATATTGACAATGGTGGGAAGTAATTATATTATCATACCACCATGAGGATAAATACAGTCAAGCCAAATGGAGGATTTCTTTGAGGTTTCAGAGCCTATAAGTCAAGGCTAGGTTATAGACATTTTTAGCTGCCATTTATATTGGCCACTGTAACACAGAAAGGTATGTGGTACGGCTCCACATTTAAAGCCAAGCTTTCTAGCTAAGCCTAATAGTGTAAATTGCCTACTTTAACTGGGCAAGAAAGCTTCACAGTTTGGTTTTGAAAATGTTCCCCCAACCATTTTAGCAAAGTATTTGAGGACATTTATAGAAGCATAAATAGAAGACACTCATTTCCTTCCTCTTCGCCTGCTTCTCTTATTGTCCACCCCAACAAAACAAAGTATTTTTATAATTATTTTGCTCTGGAAACAGACAGAACCAAAAGTATTTCCCTAATGCTCTCCATACATAGGCCCTAACCCAAAACTTTCTTATTCCTGTTGATTTCAAGACCTTTTCATATCTAGGTCTTCTGCATCGCTGGCACAATGCCATGGGGGGGTTGATCTAGAACCCTGTGTAGAATGTAGTGCTTTTGTTAGATAGAAAAGCTTTGCTAAAGTGATGATTTAAAGCTTTGCCATGTCTCTGAGAGCTCCATCTTGTGCAATACAAAGCCATTAGTTTTGAAACAATGCCATAGGAGTAGCATTTTGTGCCAGATACTGTATTTATTCAGGGTTACTTGAGCAGAAGTAATGAGAAGCATTAAAGCAATGTTTACATAATGAAATGTAATATCAATCGCGCTATGTTCATGAGTGATAAGAGTAGGGATTGAGTTGTTTTGGACAAAACTGAGCCTTCTTGAGAACGGAAAATTACTAGCAGACTGCTAATTTACCCCTATTTTGAATGTTATTTTCACCTAGTATTAATACGTTTGATTGTAGCTTATTTTGACAAAATCATAATAATCTTCTAAAATGTTTCCAATATTTTCATTTATAACTATTACTCAGCAACCTCATGTTTAGTGACCTGTATATCCTACATGGTCATCTAATATGATGAGGAAAAAATATGAGGGAATAAAAATACAAGCCATCCACAGAGCAGAATATCAACAGAAGACAACCATCTAAGGATAACAAAATTAAGCAACACTTTTAGAAAACTGTATTTTGATTAACACACTATACAGACAACCAGGCTGAACACCCTTGTCCCCTTATGGAACCTGCTCTGCAAGAAAATGAGCTCAGATACCCCTTGAACAAAGTGCTCTTAATCCACAATTTCTGGTGAGGAATTCCTGACTGAAGGGAGTGGCCTCTGGCAAATTCACATCAAACAAGCTGGAAGACAAAAATCAGAGTTCAGAGACTGTGTGACCTATATGGATGTTTTATGGATGGCTCCATACCCCATTTATATAAAGAGCTACATCAGGGGCCCCAAGCCTGCTTCCTATAAAACTTGCACTGAGGTTAATCAGCCTTGAACCAGAGAGAAGTTCCTTATGTCCATCATCCTCTGCTATATCTGACTGTAGCTTGGCCATACGGAGAATAAAAGCCAGGTAATTTATGCATGGGTATAAGAAGGAAGACAGTCAGTGCAGAGAAGACTGTACCTTTCCTAGATGGAGGCAGGCAACACCCTGTCCACCGCCCTGCCCACCTCCAGGGTGACAAAGCATTTGAGGTAACTCTCAGGGCAGCAATAAAGGAGCCCGCTGGCTCTGCAATAAAGACTACTGTTTGTTTACCTGCTTAAGCATTTTGTTTTTCCTTTCACTTACCCAAGAAAACCTATTGGGTCTTCACAGGTGTGGAGAGAAACAATGCTTATTGCAGGGGTGATTGACTACATGACCTTTAAAGGTCCACTCCAACCCAAACCATTCTATGATTTTGTGACTCTATGATATTGCATTAGGCTATCCTTCCTCAAACCAAACAGCTGCACCTCTTCTGCAGGACTGTATTCCCTATTCAGTAAAATTATTTGGAAACAAAGTGTTATGATGGCTGTTATATGGGTTGCATACACTTAGTTAAGCATGTTTTTATTTTCCTTTCTTTTCATTACCCATGACTATAACAAATCTCCCAACATTTGACAGCAAAATCTGACCAATGTAAGGAAAAGCTGGGACAAACATTTCTGCTGTCTGGTGCTCCCATAGTATGCTATTTCCTCAATGAAATACAGACCTCCATTTCCTCCAAGTTTTCCACTCTCATGTTTTTGGTCATATGTGCTAGCTAGAACCACCTCAAGTCTGTGGTAGCAAATGGCAAACCAGGGCATAAAACCTAACAGCAATCAGAATCACTCACCACAGGACACACACAAACAATGTAGCAACTCTGAAAAAGGGATGCAAAGGGTCATGACAGTGCAACACAGCTTGAAAAACTGGAAGAAACAGCTGCTGAAAAATACATCCGTGACCATTCAATGATAAATCCAGTGGGGAATAGATGTATTCTACGAATGATAAAGAGCCAAATGAAGTGCAAACTGGAGAGACAAACTAAAACAGGGACTGGATAAAGAACAAGAGGAGAAATTACCAAGAAAAGAATGAGACACCTGAGACCCCACATTTACAAGAGGAGAAAATTAAAGCTTCATGCCAATGCAGAATTTCTTTTAGGACGGGAAATAAGTATGGAAGCAGTGCTAACACCTGCAACAGGTGTGTTATTCTTTTGGTATGGAGAAAGCCACCTATGACCACAGCACAAGCACTGAAAGAGGCCTGTCAGAAAGGTGGAAAGGATGAGCAGTCCCAGCCAATCACTCTGCATACAAGGAAAGTAGCTCAAAATATTGCATAAGGAAAACATGATAGAAAGCCAGGATGAAAAGGACTGTCATAACAGAGGTGTTGCTAGATTTATTGAGTAATGCTCCAGAATTTCTAATCATCATATTCCCTACAGGAACAAATGACACTAATGTAGTACATTTATATAATATATAAGCAACTGTTTCTTCAGATACCAAGAAAAAAAATAATTGGAACTGTGCAGATAAGTAATTTGCAGAAGTTTTCCCCATGCCAAGCGTGGTATTGGAAGCCAACTAAGGATCTGATAGGATAGGTTAGAAGGATTTGAATGCACAGATCACTGAAATGCCTCCTGCAGCCTGTGCCAACTGTTTGGATTACAGTGTCTCCATTTACGCAGACAGGTTGCCAGCCTCTTGGGCTCAGAACTGGCAGGGCCTGTTAGGCAGGCTGTAAACCTTCAGGAGAAAGAGGGAAAGGGAAAGCTTTTGCTTAATTTGAATAATCCGTCTTGTACTTCCATCATACAAATTAGGCGAGAAACTAAAATTGTTCTGCAGCGAAAGATGAAGGATAACAAGAATATAATGCCTGACGCAAATGTGTGGGGAAACAAGCAACAACTGGAATGTGCTGTACTAAATAAAGGAGATTATGATCTGGAAAGACTAACTGAAACTTAGTGGGATAATTCCCGTGTGTTGAAAAGACAGGATGTAGTATGCATGGGAAAGGCAGAGCAGAGAAAACCAATAGGTGCAAAAAATGTTATATAATGCTTTCAAAGCACATATTCTATAATTTTGACAAGAATAAGAGTTAAAAGGTAAAAGTCCAAGGTAAGTGCACAAAAGATAAAAATAATTAAAAAAAAAAAAAAAGAAAAGAAAAAAAGGAAGCAAAACTGTAGTAAGAATAGTTTGCATTTCCTTTAGGCCACCACTCTGGAGCAGAGCCAGGAAAGGCATAATCTAAGTGGATTTTAGTTGATCAAGTCTCTAGAGAGCACATACAGATGCAAAGATATCAGTTTCGTATGGTGAATTCCAAAGAATAAAGATGAGTTGGGTCAAAGTTTCACCTACTGGGAAGAAGACGCTGGCAATATGGAAGCAGGGTGTCTGAATCCTCTACAGCCAGAAAATAATTTTCAGAGTCTAAATGGTGGAAGGGGATCAATTCCACTTTCATAATGATTTTAGAGAACATAAACAATTGAATATAGGATGAGAGTAAATGTTTAAAATTTACCTTTATGAAAAAAAATTTGAGATATTTTGGGAAAATACAACAGGGTTAAAACTGAACTGTGAAAAAAAAAAGGTGACAATAAGACAAAGCAATGGTCCAAGTGTCTTCACAAGGGCTATTCAGAGTTCAAAGTACACATAGAGGAAGGAGTGGCAGGAAAAGAATCCAAGTCTTAAGTCTGAGCAGGCCAAAAGGGAAAAGGAGAATAGCAGGACTTTTATAGCTAAGGAAGAGGGAAAAGAATTTAAAAGATGAAAAGTGAGTGCATCGGTGAAATAAAAAGGAAAGAAGTTGAAATTTATAATGGAACAATAAGATACTACCCAGAACTATGTGTCTTATTAAATATATATATATATATATATATATATACACACATATATATTTACAACAGAAAGAATTCTGAACAGTTAAAGCCAATGCCTCCAAAATTGCCCTGAACTGTTTGGAATGGGATGAGAAAAGAATAAATTTGAGACACATATTGTACTTCTGAGGTACTCAAGAATCAAGAGTAATCAAGAGACTTATCCTTGGCATAGGGGTATGAAATTTGAGGCATGGTTCATGCGATCTATCTTAGGCAGTAAAGGCTTCAATATCTTTGAGCCAGGATCTTGAAGTTTTTCATGGTAAACAAAGAAAAACAGAAAATTAACCTGTGCTGGGTTTAGCTGATTGATTTTCTTCTTAGTAATTAGTATGGGACTATGCTTTGGATTTGTGTGCAAAATGGTGTTGATAACACAGGGCTGTTTTAATTGTTGCTGAACAGTACATACACAGAGTCAAGGCCTTTCCTACTCCTAACCTCACCCCACCAGGAAGTAGGCTAGGAGTGCACAAGGTGTTGGAAGCGGACAGCTTGAATATGCATATTGTCATATGGTGTCACTCTCAGCATGTAAAGTTGGGGTAAGAGAAAGGAGGGACAACGTTTAGGGTTACAGTGCTTGTCTTCCCACGTAATCATTAGGTGTGATGGAGCCCTGTGTTTCTGGAGATGGCTGAACACTGGCCTGCCAATGAGAAGTGGCAAATGAATTCCTTGTTTTGTTTTGCTTGCATGCACAGGTTTTGGTTTACTTATTAGAGTGTCTTTAACTCAACCCATGAGTTTTCTTTATTTTACTCTTCCAATTTTCTCACCCATCCCACGAGGGGGAGTGAACAGGTGGCTGTGTGGGCTTAGTTGCTGTTTGAGGTTAAACCACAACATAACCTCTGAGTAACAATGTTGGCTTTTTGAATAAGGTCAGAAGCATCATCTCCAGAGATACCTAATTTTCTCCTGTAGGTGTAAAACCCAGCCTAAATTAGATTTAGACATCTAACTTGTATATTATTCATGTCAGATGAGACAAATCCCACCTTTTATTTCCTAACATTAGGAAATCTAGGAGGCTGAATTAATATGTGCAGACGATTTACAAAGTTGAAGTCAAAATGAAAGAAAATTCAAAAATTCAGGTAACTATTAACTCTGCTTTTTTTTGTGAATGATAGAAATAGTGTAACGTCCTTTTGATAAGAATATTTGTATTAGGTCTGGACAGGATAACCTCTCGTTTAGTTATTCTAACTTGTGCTGAATTCTTGTCTTATCCTACTCTCCCCAAACTCCCTGGTAAGCACTGAATAGAGGACTTCCTTACTCAGAAAAATACAAGTACACATTAACAAACAAAAGTGTGAAATCCTACCCCCTTTGAAGTTGATGTGAAAATTTCCATGAACTATGGTATAACTAAGATTTCACCAGAAAAGTGCACAGAATTACATAGAGATGTTAAAAAGAGTGAACTGAATAAAAAGGACAATATTAACCAAGGTCAATATTAGACTTACCATTAAGCAAACACGCAGTAGTGAGTTTTAGTAACCTCCGAAATAACTTACTAGAAACGCCTAATATTGACCAGTTAAGACAACTGAAAAAAATAAAGACATGGGTGAAAAAAGTTGACATTGGCAATGAAAGGCTATAAAAGACCTAGGAGGTATTGTCAATGTCTAATCTCTTCAATCAAAGGGGGTGAAATGGAGAAATGTAATCTGAATTGCTTTCAGAAGCCTTAGATGGGATATGTTATGGAGATGTGAGCTGAAAGACTTCATTTTGGAGTGTATTTTATAGCAGGAAGAAAGGAAATTATTTAGAGAGCTTTAACACCTTTAATGGCACCTTGCTGGGAACACAAGGGAGCCATCAACAGAAATGAAAATGCAATGCACATTCATTGGAAGACATAACTGGTGCTGACATACCATCATACTGGTGGGCTTTGTCATCCCCAAAATGGAGCACGTGTAATTCCTATTGGACAGAAACTGCATACAGAAATGTTCAGGAGACCTATGACTAGAGTCGACTCAGACTGTATTGTATGTGGGTGTGTCACACTTTTTTCTGATGCCAAACAAAACTGCTTTATCTTCCTGATAATTGTTCTCTTCTACTGAAAAGAACAGCATAATCTGTCAGCAGATCTGACAGGAAAACTGCGATCACTGAGTTGTTTGGAAACCTAGTCTAAAATTATCAATTTCAGTTTAATGCTCAATTTAAAAAGATCTTATTAAACCACTCTTTACAGTACTCAGTACAGTAAATGTTTAAAACAAACCTGACTTTTGTAAAATTCTATTTTTTAAGGAAAATAGTATTTTGTTAGATAAACTACAGCACAAACCATATAGCATCCATCTTACAACTAAGATAACATCGGCATAATGAACACTGTTCACTAGTTACCAGTAATCTAAAATTAACCATTCCACTATGGAAACATAAAAGTGATGAATATCCACCTCTATTTACCTTTGTTGATAAAATACTACTGTGACAATTGCATATTTAATTAGAAATGTGAGTCTATGGGAAACAGAAGAAAATTAAATTGAACTGCTATCATAAGAATATCTTAACTTTTATATCTGTGCTTCCAAATGTGAGTAAACCATTTACTTCTTCCCTAATATACAAAAAATGCCCTTTTATTCCTTTGCTTCCTTATTTTTGTGGTGACAGCAACCATAACAGACGATTTAAGTCATCATTTTCTCAGTGCTACAACTATGTCAGAGTGATGAAAGACCACTTAAAATACCAGAAACAAAAAAGAATAAGAGGATTTTCCCACTCATACTTATGTACTGAACTTTTTTGACAGTCATGCAAGACCTTAATCTCTATTGCTATGACACCTAGAACTGCCACTGATGTCAGCAAGTGATAGAAAGAACTTTAGGACAAGGATATCTAAACTACAACACAGTTTTAAACAATTCATAATCAGCAGTATGAAATAACACCTGGGAAATATCAGGTAAGCAGAAAATCAATGGACATGATCTGTGCTATGCATTGATTAAAAGTTGTAGCGTAAATGGAGGGTTAAGGTTGCTAAGAAAATAAAGTTTCTTAACTTTTGCAGGCTTAATTTTTGTTCCTTGCAGATTTCACCACTGGGGTTCTTTCACTGGGCTTCATTGGGATTTTGTTTCAGGGATTTGGGTTTGAGCTTGGTTTGGGTTTGTTTTGTTTTTTTTCTTTTACTTTTTTTTCAGCATGTACTTTTGGACTAGTTCAACTGTTCCAGTTCTTGGAGGTTCACAGTTTATGACTTCACTGGCAGTGACCCTGCAGAACAATGTGCTCTGCACTGAAGTTATTCTTGGAGGCTAGGCAACAGGATGTTCTCATGTAGGCAGAATGCAATTATGCATTGTTATCTAGTGACAGCTGATCCAGCAGCCAGCACACTGCAACGCAACTCAGTATTGTTTCTTACACAGAGTATAAACCTCCCTACAGAACAGAGGTTAAATCGAGCAGAAGTATCCAAGGGAATAATCAGTTTCTCTATTTGCAGGTGTAAAGAAGAGGTTTAAGACCACAATTATATTATTCCTTCTAATGTTATCCTAGATTGTATTAATTGCTCCAGTATGTATCTCTGCTATAGAACTAACTTATATACTTCTCTGAATTACCCACACAGTATATTGCTCTCACAGCAGTCCAATGTATACAAAAAAAAAACCAGTTTACCACCAGTGCTCTCCCAGTCCCAGGCTATGCAGAAACCTAGAGATAGGGGATGAATTACAGTGGCTTTTGCCTGACTTAATACAAATATCAATGGTGAAATTATCAGAGTGTTTTGAAGACATCTACCTCCAAATTAGTCATCCCGTTTGCCTTTTTAGCTATTGGACACCACTTGCATGATGTCTCTCAACCTATAACAGACATTTGAAATACTGTAAAAGTGCCAGTTTCTCTCCATTAACCATAACCATAAGTTTCTGAAGATTAATTCCACCTTTCCTGTGTAGCTACAGATAAGGTTAAGTGTCTGGGAGATGACTTATGCTATTGAAAATGGAGAAAAAGAAAAAATATAGAAAATAGCAAGAACAGACATTTTTTTTGCAGTATGCAGAATTTTAATTGTTCCTTTCTCTGGTTCCTTCATCACCACTTACCTTAGTGGTTGCTCCTTATACTTGAAAATGAGAATGCGTTTGGTCAGCTATCACGGCCCTTCTGCTTTAGTACAGTCCTTCTTTCTTACTACCTGTGTAAGCATTAAAATTACATTTTTAGAGCATAACACTGTGAATCCAGTACTAGGTAAATGTTTGTGTAAGGGCTCTAACAGTTGTAGGCAGGGGTAGTTTTCAGTAGGATTTGATTCATCCTCCATCCATTGTCCCTATGATAACCTAGTTATTTTCCCCACTGTGCACATGCAATGCAAATCATAGGAGCTGTTTAGACTTTCAACACTGATCTAACTTTGTGCTGCACAATTTCTTGACCACTGTCAATGGGCTGGGTTACACTGCAGATATTTTCTCAGGGCAAATAATTCTTTTCTGATGTTGTAGTTGCCTTGAGGAAGAGAACGGTATCATGGGCCACAATATCCTGTAGGCTACCAGTTGGATGGTTTTGTTCTAAATTACCCATGAAGAGGGTGATACTAATGAGCATACAAGAAAAAAGCTAAATTAAGTATGATAACAAAATAATGTATTGTCCATAAAATCCATTTTTCATTACCCTTTGGGCTAGATGAATGCAAAGCATTTTATTTGAGGTTATGCCTGAGCAGCTACTGAAAACTGTAGCATCATTCGAAAATTCTGAGTGTGCAAGTATAAAGAGAATGACATTTATTTGTTTGTTTGTCTGCTGACTTTAGTGACATGTAATATTATCTGATTTTGTAACCTGTGCAAGCCAGACTTGATCCAACACAGTGGTACCTGTGGCAGTTGTACAACTGACCAAGCTGCTAAATAAAAATATGGGGAATAATAATTTGGGGAATTGTGTTTGTGATCTGGTCAATGAAACAAAGTTACTCATCAATAATGAAAATTTTCTGAGCGGCTTTAGGAAAAGTTGTAGTAAGAATAATTGAAAAAACATACCAGAGAAAGCACCTCTGTGCACTCTGGAAAAGGAGCAAACAATGTATTTTAATGATTCTATCTCTAATGAACTGCTGTAAGGTTTATTTAAAACCAAGGAGCCTAGGGGAAAAAAAGAATATGAATTGGAAAGCACTTGTTCGTTGGTAACAAAAGTCATATTGTTGAACCTAGACAGGAATGGGGAGGGGAGCTTTTTCCTATCATAAAATCTTTTGTGGGATTGCAACATTTATGATCAAATTATTGCTAAGGAATTCTTTCAGGTCTAAACAAAAATTACTTACATTTAAATAAGAGAAACAAACATCATCTGCATCATCCCCAGAGAGCCAAACAGCCCCCCAGTTTGAACATGGGAAAGTAAAGTACAAATACCCAGTCACCACACTTAACTTGAACCATTATCGTGAACAGTTATCTATCACATCCCAATTCATTATATCAGAAGCCAAACTACAATAACTAAGACTGCATAACAGGGTTTATCAACAGAACACTCTCACATAGTTTTTCCTTGTGCTTTTTGCATTCAGGGCATGGCCCTCCCTTTAAAACTGTGTTTATTATAGGAAATACGTATTTTCATCCTCTCTCTAGGTTAAATTCAGGCAGCCTTTTATTCTACCCCACTTCAGGATTCCTCATCAGCCAGCCTCCTCCAAATTAAATTGAAGCTTATACTGTGAGGTTTTGCTTCAGGTTATACAATCTACAAGCACCAAGCCGAGTTGAGACTGCGCTTTTTTCATTTTAATGTTCTTTGTCTAACTGCTTGACTACAAAACAGGTCTTCCACCCTCTTCCCTTGGCTTCCTCTTCTTAACTGACACACACTTCTTCCCTTCAGTCTTTCTAGATCCTAATTCATCCCCTGAGCAGATGGCAATGGAGAAGCTGCCAGGGCAATTCTAGGGCTCACTCAACACCTAACTACTAGAACAGCATTGTAAAGAATCCCAGCAATATATGGCTGCCTGATGAAAATATTTTGCTTGGTATAAATGAGTACATATTCTTTAAAGAGTGAAATCACATTTGTATCAGATGCCTGGCCATTTGGATTTATTTATTCAGCAGTAATATTAGGGGAGGGGATTATTTTTGTGTGTATGGTGTACATAAGTCTAAAAGCCTTGTCCCACTGTGGAAGAGGAATAACATTTACCACCCTTCTGCAGTTACTTCTCAGAAACTGTCTCAAGAAAAATGCTAAGTGACAGAGAGAGAAAGAGAGAGAGGAAAAAAAAAGTTCACGGAGAATGCTGAAGTTTGTTAGGCCTTTCCTGATCTAGGGAGAGATAAGCCCCAGGCAACAGCTAGATATTCATATATTTAATTGGTTTCAAATCTCTTTTCTTTGAAGTGCTTCTCTGCTAAACAAAGACTCTGTTTTAAGAAGTTGCTTGGTCATGGCATCAGCCACTCATTGATTTTGGAGGGAGGAGAATACATGGCCAAGGAAGAAGTCAAACCTTCAAAATTAATCAGTATTCTGGGACTGTAGCTGAGGACTTTGTCTGAAGGTGAGGGTGTTCCTCGATTTGTTCAAGAGTTATGTGATCTGTGTTGCATGCATATGTTAATATTTCAACCTTGGCCATCCTTGAGGTTGGTGTCAGCTAGCCCTGTCTGCCTAGGATGTGCTTTCCACATCTGCATAAAACTGAAGCCTCTGTATTACACCAGAGTAGCCCCTACTGCAGTTTTTCTTCCTGAAACAAAGCTGTTAAAGATCTGACCTCTGACAGTCTGGCTCTTCTCCCAGGTATGTCCTTCTTTGCAGGAAGCAAAGTGGATTAAAAAAGGGCAGAAGACAGTAACAACAAAGTGCAGTTGATGGGTAGCAAGTGTCCTCATCACTTCCCTCCAGCAAGGAAAGTACAGAAGAGGGCCTACAGAGCTGAAGTCTACACCCAGCATATGACCATCTCTGCTACTTCGTCTCCATTCCTCAGGGGGAGATTTGCACTTCTTGCTCAAGAGATAGACAGCTGATCAGTGATGCTTCAGTTTTTCAACTGAAGGTTTTGCACTGTTATGTTCCTAAAGCTAGGAAAAACATACTGTAAGGAAGAAAAATCTCACTCTGCAAGGCTTTCCTGCTCACTTTCACCAATACTTCCACTGCAAACAAAAGCACAGCTAGGTAAGGGAAGCACTAAATAAAATAATAGCATGTTGCTATTATTCTTTCTTCAACATAATAAAAATTATTGCATAACAAATTTAATTGGAAAATTGTTCTTCTCTTCAGTTTGACAGTTAAAAGTAGATAAAAGTAATTTCAAAAATAAGAGACTTTAAAAGTCAGGATAGGTAAAAGAAATAAATTATGTGAGATAAATTGCAGCTAGTTAAACCAGTGAGAATGGCCATTTACTAAAGGATACTATTACCATGTATTACCATAAATAATTAAGAATAATAATATTCATGAATAATAATGTGCTGCTGTTCTGCTTACTATGAATGACACCTTAAATGTGCCTTTTCCCCTTTTGGTCATAGATGATGTTGTGAGTAGCGAATTTAGGCTAGACATAAGTATAAATGCAGAATCACACAGTCTAGCTATGCTTTCTGTTTCTTTCTCAACCCTTTGTTTCTGAAAAACAGAATGATGAAAAAAAAATAAATAAAAAATAAAGTGGCATATTATTTAGCTGTTATTCCACCTAATAAAAGCAGCGCCATTAAATGTATGAGTTTTTCACTGAATAGGGTGGGTGTCTGGTTTGCCGGTCCACCCCCGAGAGGAAGTACTGGCGTCCAGCTGCTGCCTTGGTGCCAGCAGAGGGAGCATGGAGCATGAGTTTTTGTGAGCTCCACACGTGGGAGTGGAGGTTTGCTTTTTCCTCGTCCAGTATTTCCCCCACTAAAAGGTTTTTAAAACGTTATGATCCCCCTTTCAGCGCTAAAAGCACCTTTCCATGCATCCTGAATACAGACACAAGATTACAGCATCAGATTGGTGTAAGGTAAATAACTACTAGCGCCTGGAACACCAAGAGAGAAACAGGTAGGGAATTTCGCCAAGATGAGACATAAGATATATTAGGGCACGGTGCCTAGATCGTGTCCCCAAAATGTACGTTCAAATAATCCTCATTTAGTGGCACAACACAGGCCCAGCAGCCACTGCACAAAAAGGAGATGCTGTTTTCCAAAGAGCATGTTTGTACACATAAAAGTATACAACACACCTGTGGCCAACTATGAATAGGGTGTGACCTGGGTGTTGTGAGAATTAATTAGCTAATGAGCCTTTTCTTCTCATTACTGTCATTACTCAGGTAAAACTTCCATGCGTCTGAAGCCCAATAACTGCAAGGCTTTTGAGGATGAAACATCTGACACTTAGGCTACTTGCACAGCTGACAACAGAAGGGACTGTTTTCCCTGAGACTAGAGCCAGAGGAAAAATGTGTGTTAAGCTCTTCCACGCACTAGAAAATCCATACAAAGGACTGCAGAAAACTTAAAGACAGAGTCAATTAGGGCCTTTTCTTTCCCTCATGATTCTCATTATCGGATTCTCGCAGAATTGGATCCTACTTTACCATGCCTTCAAAGAGACTCTTGTTAAAGGAAACAGCAGCACTCAGCATCTTACAGATTTTATTCCCAAGTGAAAAGCTCATTGCAAAATCTAGCCAACAGACGCATCCCTTGGTTTCCTGACTCTCCCTCAAAGAGTCTGGAATCATAAAGCTTCCTGGATCAGATTTTCATAAGCTGAGGCCTAAGGTTGTAGAGGATCTTCTCATACACAGTTGCTGCAATTGCATATGTATAGTTGGCCTTTGCACATACAAATGTAGCCTGTATGTTAGTGCAGGGCTCAAAGGAATCTAAAAAGCTATACGAAAATACACATGGGCCCCAATTTTTATTTTATGATGTGAATAAAGCAAAGGGGGAAGAAGGAGGTGATGGGGAAAAGATGAAATTCAGACCTCATCAAAGTCAAGGGTAGTTTTCCTATAGACTTCAAAAGACTCAGAACTTCATCTGTTACATTTATGCACTACTGAACCTAGAGATATGTTCAAAAACAGGTTTCACCCTCAATTCATTTGGCAGCTCAGCTTCTTCCTGGTTGAATGGTGAAAGCACTGACAACAATCTCTAAGAAAATTCTACCATGATCTAAATCAGTAGTACCCACATTTTTCTGGCTGTCTGAGAAACATAGCTCCTTCTAAGAGCCAGAAAGAGCTTTCTATCCCAGCCCTTACAGGTCCCATAGCAGAAGCTAGGGAGCACATGGAGATCTGTTGGACTGACATACAAAGTAGCACAATGTTTCCCAGAAATCATGAATGTGCTATACAGTTCATTCCCAAGCTGCCCCTGCAGAGGACTGTTGAGAGAACCCTAAAGGCTGGATAAATTGAGTTTGCAGGCTGTGTTTGGCCTATACCTTGCAGAATGGGTGCTTTTCCTGCAAGTTCTCACTGCTTACACAGATCTGACTAATGACTATTAACTATCCTTCAACAGCCTCTTACATCTGTCTTGTGGAAAGAAAGGGTGGGGGGAAATGTGGGAAATGTTCCCTTCCTGTGGCCATATGTAGCCTTGGTCTATGCAAATACAACATTGCTGACACTGCTGGAGTTATTGAGCAAAATCCTGGCCACATTAAACTTGATGGCAAAATTCCTGTTGACTTGAATAGAGTCTAGATTTCACAACAAATGTTAAGGGAGTGTGGCTGCAAGACTGAGGCAAAGGCAATGTAGAAGCAAGAACACTTTCCTCACTGCAATCTGGGGACAGGGCATGGTTCTCCAGGGCTTTAAGGCAGCAAATAAATAAATTAAAAAAGCAAACAAATAAATGTAAATAAGTAAATAAAATGGATCCTCCTGTTCAGACAGTTACTAGTTCTTGGGCTTTTTCTCCCATGCATCTCACCTACAGACACCTGTCCAGCTGCCTTTTCTTCACACTAGACTCTCCAGTTAAGCTTCTTTGTCAGCCTTGCTGTCACTCTTCTTTCAGCACATGATGTCAGCCCTCCTGCCATGTTGCTGCCACTCTTTTCAGAGGGCAGGATTCGCAGCCTTAGCTCGCATACATGTTTGTATATCGAAAGACAAATGTTTGTCATACTTGCTTCTCATCCCCCCTTAAAAATTAGCTTACTAAGGAGGAAAAGGTCATCAGGAAAGTACTGACACTGGCTTTCTTTGCCAATAGTGTTCCAAAATAATGTTTTTTTTTTCTTTTTCCTCTCCAAAAAGCTGTGAAGAATTGCAAAGTGAAGGATTCAGCTCTACTGGGAATGACCATACATATTTTGTAATGGCTTTTCAAGTGCTTTCCTACATGTAGATCAGTGGATAGCAGAGTTTTTTGTAATTATCATTGTTCAGTTGTATGGGTTTGGGGTTTTTTTTGTGGGGAGGAGGGGATTGTTTTTTTTTTGGGGAGGTTTTTTTTGTTTGTTTTTTTTGTTGGAGGGGTTGTGGATCTTTATTTTTTGGGGGGATTTTTTTTTTTTTTCACCACTCATCTAATAGGATCTAAACAGTCATTTTGCATTGCTAGGCAAAGGCAATAGCAAACTTGCTAACTGTGCATTTTTATATCTCTCCCCAGCACAAAAGACATACCCCAAAGCATGCAGGCTAGCAAATTCTAAAATGCTGCTTATTTTAACAGCAAAATACAGCTATGCAAGCTACGCAAGCAGACATTACATTAGCATAAGATAGTATAACGTGACAAATGACAATGTGTAATTCTTGAGCAGAGCAAAGAAAGAAAGAGAAACAGGTCCAAACAGTGGAATCCTATCATGGGTTCCAAAAGTGTGAAACCATTGCAGGGTATGTATAAGCCTTGACTTCCATATGGAGTTGGATTCTCAGTGGATAGAAGGTAGCAATGGCAAATCACTCCAGCTGCGTATCTCCTCCTCAATATAAGCTGTTTATTTATCCTGCTGCAAAAGTGTTCTAGGAAGTTGCCAAACAGGAAGGAGATTCTTGCCTGAAGTAATCTGCAATCTAAAGGCTGGATCCTACCAAAGCATCTGGTCTGAGGTTTTGAGCAGCTTTTACTCCCATAAGATTTCAAAAGGTATTCAGGAAGGCCATGTCTTACAGCACGCTGTAAGGTTTGGCTAAAGTTGACTGCAAACTAGTCTCAGGCACTTAGCAAGTTTGTGTTACTTTAGTCTTTAAAATACAGCAGAAATGAACTGTGGATAGGTTGTCTGAAATGAGATGTACAGAGATGAAATTATATCAACTGATATATAAATGTATCATGTTGCAAACGAAAGATAGACAACAACAATATTCCAAAAATAATAAAAATATTCAAATCTTCCTTCCCATGGGCTGACCCATGAATGTGGAACTGCCAAAAAGGATAGGTTAGGGCAACAGAGCAAACTGTGCTGTACCTATAAAACACCTGATGCCAAACATCTCCCTTCTAATTACAATTTATTTCACTGAAACACCCCTTAAACACTCTTAAGTGAACAGTGATGTTCTTTTAGTCTTGTTAGTAGGCAGCATGATAAAGAAATAAAAACACATATCCTATGTTATGTAAGAAGAATTTAACCTCTCTGGATATTAACTGCCTCTCTCTTTTTAACTCGATTCTTCACAGAGCCCAAACCTCCAGAAAGGTTTGTGTTTACTCCTTAATTCAGTCTCTGTTTTTACTGTCAGGATTTGGGGGTTTGTTCCTTTTTTGATTTTGGTTTTTTGGGGATTTTTTTGTAAGAGTTACATTTCTAACTGGAATTCAATGCTTCTGTCGTAGTGCAAGGGCAATTGCAGAACATTGCAAAGAATATTTGACCCCTACCTTTTATTTCCTAAGTGTATCATCAGTGCCAAACACTGAATATATTAGCAGAATTGGGCATTGCTAAATGGTAGCACTTAGTCTAACAGATTTGGGGGTGGTTTAGTTGCTAGTTAGCATACACTAACTATGTGATGGCAGGAAATGACAGCTCCAAGGCTGAAATCAGATCCAGGCAGGTGGGCTCCTAAAGGAGCTCAGTGCAAACACAAGTGTTGGCCTGTGCAGATCCAGCTGCAGCAACAGAGCCTAAGGTTGCAGAAGGGTTTGGAGAAAACCCTGTAATTGTGTTTAAAATCTAATGCATCCTACCTATCATTATGCACACACATCATATATGATGTGTCATGTGTGAAGATACATCAACACTGGCTGCACTAGATAAGGGCAATGAGTGCTGTGAACATAAAACACTCAGTATGGCACAGGCGTCCAGATTTGCCTGTGGCAAAGCATTTCAGTAATTCTCAGGTGCAGCGGTTTTGTTCCTAAATAAACACACTAAGACCAAGACATCTTTTTGAGATCCAGGATCTGGAGCTGTCATGATAGAGGAGAATCACAGTGATCAACTCCTCATTGCAAACTGCACCAAACGCTTCCCTTGCTGTGTGCAGGACCAGGGATGAGTTATCCTAGCTCTCAGAGCATATGCAGAAACGAGTGGAAAAGGGGAGATACAAAAGTAAAGCCTGAAGACTTGGTAATAGAGGAAGAAGTGTTGCAACTCCTAAATCACCCAAACTGCTTTGCCAAACTTTGACATGCTTGATTTCCTGCGCTTAAATAATTTTTAGGATTAAAAAACAAAAAAGGGAGGGAGGGGATCGGGGGAAGGGGGTGAGGGGAAGTGAGGAAAAATAACCAGCTGTTCCTTGTATAGTGCAGGAAACATGTTTGATTTATTGCTTTAAGGTTATTTTTGAAGGGGCTGCCTGTGGCAGCCAAAGTGCCGGAGAAGTCACTGAGGCCTGTCCACTTGAAGGGCTCAAACTGTTTCCTGAGCAGCCCTTCTTCACTCATCACCTCCGACAGCTAGTATTGACAACGTGTGACTGGGGCCCCGGAGTGTTTTAAAGCCGCGGGGGGCCGGGGCGGACAATGGGGCTGTCAATTACCTTTTCCCCCGTTGTAAAAAGGGGGCCGCGGACAATGCCCCCCGACGGCGGGGGGTTGTGCCGCTCCGAGCCCTCGACCCCCGCGGCATTCAGCGCCGGGACGCGCCGGCCCCGGCTCCTCCGGGCCAAGGTGGAGGTGTCGCCGTGGCGAGCTCCGAAGGGTTGGTGGGCACCCCCATTCCCGCTCCCCATCCCCGCCTCTCATCCTCATCCGCATCTCCGCTCCCCATCGCTTCTCCGCCGCCCACAGCCGGGGGAAGCTGGATGGGGGGGTGGGAGGGGGGGGAGAGAACAACGCCCAAGCTACTCTACCTATATTGTGCCTTTAAAAACTTCCTGTATGCCTTGATCACTTGCTGAGAGGACTGTCCATCATACAGGCGCTTTGTCTGGCAGTCACTTCCATTTGAATTTGACTGACTGAGGAAGCCCGAGTTATTTGTAAAGAACAACAAGGCTTTTCATTCATAATTTCAGTAGGGGGACAGGGTGCTAATGACTGAGCTTGAATAACCAGGGAATGTGGTATTCAAGGCAGGAAGAAGCCCAACTGGCTGCCAAATGAGAGGAAGGGAGGGAAAGGGGGGTGTGAGGGGGAGATGTAGGTGAAAGTGCTTGTGTGAAAAGGCAAACAATGAAATCGGGATCGCACACATGTATACAAATACAAATCAGGTTCTCAAAAGGTGAGACAGGCGAAGATAGAAGCAGGAAGGAGAGCTGAGGAAATTCCCGTTTGTATTTCATTAACTCTCCTTCAGAATCGGCTTCTGCAATGCAAAAAACGAGAAGGAGCCCGCAAAAGGAGGTTTTCTTCTCTCCCGCCGCCCCCTCACCACGGAGAAAACTCTAGCGTTTTCTCCTTTTAGTGTCTCCTTTAGCGTTCTCCTTTTTTTTAACGTCTATTCCTTTTTATTACAGAAAAAAAAAAAAAAAATCTTGGGTTTGAAGTTGAGCCGAATGAAGATTTTGTCTTTGCTGCTTAAGCTCTAGCTCTGACAAAACATGAAAGCACTAAAGCCAGCCCGGGCTGTGGCCCAGCACATACCACCCATATATATAATTTTACGCATTAACTGTAAATACACATATTCTCTAACTCCGCAAAGACTGTCTTTTCAAAAGCCAAACTTTACCTGATGCAAAATCTGTTTACCTGAATAAAGGTCGTTACCTTGAATTCTGCTGTTGTTACCTCGATTTCTATTTCAGTGGGATTCTGAATAAGTCATTAACAGAAATTTTCTCAGCTACGACAGATTTTATAGAACTGTAATCTGCGCCCCTGTGGAGAAAACAAGACTACAGTGCTAAGAAAGAAAATAAAAACTGAACAGCAAGTTGCTTGGAAGACATAACTGCTTTGACAGAATGTAAATCATCAGAAGTTCACATATTTTATGTCAATTTGAAACGTGTTGGGAAGAAAAAAAAAAAAAACACAACAATAAGAAAACTTGAAATATGTTAAATGGCTTAAACATTTAACCTCAAGAATGAAGGAAGTTTTCCAGTGGGCTTATTTTGCAAGCGGGTTCTGTTAGATGCGGTGGATTTATTGTGTATGTTTGTAATGATGTTTCCAGTACTTCCTTTAGCTTTTGCTAATTAGAACACCATCCTGGGAGCCACTCTGGGCAGCTGGATTCCCTCCGTGACCTGGAGCACCACAGACTTTTGCTCTGGCTCCAGAAGGCCAGGGCCCACTTAGGAGGAACAGCTCAGAGATTTCAGCTTCTCAGTTAATTTCTGCCTTTGTCTCTGCAGGGCTTTTGAAAGTAATAGGCCTGCTGAAAATACAGGAAAGATTGTTTCAAAACCACAAACAAGATAGGAATAACTGCACCAGATGCAGAGATGGAAGTTTAGAGGAACTCTTTAATCAAGTGGTGGGAGTGGATGCTCCTGCAGAGATAACCTTGTTTAGATAATCAAACATTTTGTCCTCTTCCTTCTCTAAGAAAGATAAGTATAATTATCTAACAGTTCCTACTCTCTTTTAAGGTGTTTCGATCCTATTAGACACAGATTCTGAAGTTTTAGTTGTGCAGAAAGGCCCTGGAGCCCACAAGGAAATCCTGCATGGTGTGTCTTTGTGGGAAGCAGCATGTTTACAGTGGAAAGATAGGACTGAGACCTGAGATTCACAATCCTTGCTTTTCAAATAATTTACTTCTTTCTTTCACCCTTGGGCTTTCTCACTTATATAAAACAGATATGGCAACATCTCTTGAAAGCTGTTCTGAGATCTGTGGAGAAAACTGCAATAGAATTTCCAGCATTTTAATTGCTGTCTTTGATACTGTCATTATAATCAGGAGAATGAAATAGTTCTATGTAGATCTGACAGCAGTATCAACATATTTCCCCATAATTTTTTTTTACAACCATACAAATAGGTGTTTTGTGTGTGTGTGTGTGTGTGTGTTATGATTTTAAGACAAATAATGGGAAATGCCAGCTTTTATTTTCCTTTTCATACAAAATTCATCCATCTCTAGGAAAATGTTTGGTTTTGCTTTGAGGATGTGATTGTGTGTCACATCGATGAATATGAGCCTTTCACAACTGAAGAAAATAAAAATAACCTCAGCATATGAGAGAAAGATGATACATTTTTTAACAGTTGCTCAACATGCTTGTTTTGATTTGCAGCAACTTCTGTAAGTCTTTTTTATACATATCCCTTGGCTGGCTTGCATGCGATATGCTACCAATTGCTAATCTCTTGGAGGTATTTATTTGAACTCCTGCCTCCAGTGAAAGAAGGTCCCTTGGGTTTTGGGAGCAGAGTAGCTGTCACAGCTTAGAGGTTGGTGTAAGCTGCCTCAAACTTCCGGAAGGTCTGTGCTCTTCTAGCTACTTTGCTTACAGTACCCAAGATATTAATTTACCTTTCCACTACATTGCAGTTTAGAGCTAGTTTGGGTATCTTTACATCAGTTTTCTGTGATCAGTGGGTTCCTACGGATTACTTCTAAATGGGAGGTCTTATAATTTGTAGTTTTCTAAAAAAGTCTGCACTTCCCTTGTGATTTTTTTTCTCTTCTAAAGCATAGAAAAATCTACAGACTGATGAAGTCTGAAAGCTACTGTGCAAACCACCATAAAGATGTTTCTCCACAAAACACTCTTGTTCTCAAATTTCCCACAACTGCTAACATTGACCTCTTCATTTCTCTGAGTCATTTTTATCACAGGTCAACACACAAATGTCTACATTCTGCTACAAAATATTTTCATATTTTACAAATTAGCAAGCACTTACTAACATTTTAATAGGCAAACAGTTAATTTTGCATAAAATTCTAGTATAGCCAAGCCCAGCATTATCCAGCCTCTACTTTAATGATGTTACAGAGTGCAGTGTTTCAAATGTTGACAGACATGACTTGTCTATGCCATTCTCATGATTACTTCTACCAACGCAGTTGAAAATGTTAGGAGGAAAATCATAGGACAAGCAAATACAAAAAGCCTGCAATACCACTAATTTAGCAAATAAACTGCACTTATTACTGTTCATGCCAAATTGTCCAACTTTTGAACATTAGGTCTACTCATTTGAGAAGAGAGAAATTGAATTCCAAAAAAACCCAATGCTGATTTTATCAAGGACACGAGTATAACCAAATAACATTGAATGGCACATCAAAGAGTATACTGGCTTTATTAGAACAATTTATATGCAAAAGCTCCACATTATATTTTAAGCACAAAATGAAGGTATCCTTCAGTATAATTTCAGAAAGATCAGGAAAAAGATTTGTTTATTTTTTAAGTTTACATACGTATATTTGGTATTCAACATGAAAATACTCTACTGGCAAGTGTCCCTCCATATACTGTGTCATTCATCAGATGGGATAAAGCTACACAAAATCTGGCCTATATCACCTTTAAGGAAGGTGTAGATCATTAGCTAGATCTGAATAAGAGTAGTTTAATCCCAGAAGATCTGTACATCCCTAAACCCACGAGATCAAGTCCCAGCAGCTGCACAGCATGTGTATCCCTAATGAGAGCAGCAGGTATTTATTCCATATTTCACATTTCACAGTGCTGTTCCTTGTCCCAACAGAGCAGGTTCCAAGTAGCTCCTGCTCATTTTCTTCTCTTAAGGAATTCTGGGATTTCCTTCAGGTAACCTACAATGAAAATTATGAAAGCAAAATCAGCAGTACTGAGTCAGGGACCTAATTTTCTTCATTATAAAAGTCCAACTATTTTTACAGCACAGTAAGTTTGACTTCTTTGTTTCTCTCTGTGATATAGCTAAGTGTCCTTGTCTGCCCTGAGAATCTCAATGAAATATAAGTTGGCAGACAGCTTTACAGCAACTCACTTAAAAAAAAATCCTATAATTCTTTTATGTACATTACCTTTTTCAGAGTTACAAATATAAAAGGCAATCACTTAAAGGTTTAAGTTCCTAAGGAAATTCTGGGCATTGGAAGCAGTGTGCAGCCAAACTTAGTCCTTTCAGGATGTGCAGAATCAATATCCTCACATCACTGCATTAACTCATGAGATGATGCACAAAATGTTCTGAAAGTCAACAAATTTACTGCATTTTCATCCCCTTGCAAGAAAATCCTTATGAATTGACTTCCTTTTATTTTACAAAAAGGGGAAATACTATTTTCTTTCAGGCCCTGGGTCTGAAAATCAAATCAAGTAAAATCTTGTGGACAATTTCAGGATGATGCATAAAAGTTTCAGCTATTTCTATCATGTCATAGACCTCACTCTGCCCAACTCTTCATCCCAAGTCACTGCAATTGCTACTATTCTATCACAAATTCTATCATGTATCAATATATATGTATATGTGTGTGCACACGCATATATATGTCCACCAGCTACCATTTCTCTAGCACAGAGTGAACCAAAGACCTTCTAGCTCCAAAAACAAGGTCTGCTTGAGTTAAAAGAAAAATAAATAAATAATAATAAATTAAAAAAAAAAAAAATAGAAAATCATGCAATGGTTAGAGCAAACCACTAGGGGAAACATAGTCACATGCATTAAGCCACTATCCACGACAAGAGATGTGAAACGTGAATGATACATGTAATCCTGAGAAAGCTGGTTCCAAAGTAACATCAAATGAAAGGCCTGAGAATTCAGCTTCCAGGTTCCAAGCCAAAACCAAACCAAAACCAAACCAAACAAACAAGCAAATAACACTTTATATTGCATATTTGCCCACTAGTAATTGATCACCTGTGTACCAGTTGATGCGAAAAGCTTGGCAGGTTTAGGGGCTTCTCTTTCAAACTCAGTACTGCTGTATGCTTGGGATTTTTTTGTTTTGTTTTAATTATTATTCTTGTTTGGGTTTTGGTTAATTTTTTGGTCTGAGGTGTCTTTCTTTTTTTTGGCATAAGACACTGACGCTTCACCATTTTGCACACATGACTGGCTCTGTGAATAAAAATAGCCTCACTGTTTTCATATCTGGTTTTGCGACTTCTCACTGTATCAAGTGTATACACCTGTACTTCCAAACTGGTATGTAAGTAGCCAATTGCATTACTGACTGATTTTAAAATGGTATGAATTTTTTTAGTTTAAACACTATTTATAATAAACACTGATAAATAATCTAACAGTCCTTTAAGTATGCACAAGCTTGCACAAAGAGTTCTTCGCCTATTTTTTACTTTGCTATGTGGGAAGGAGTGATTTTTCTCTTTCCGCAGTGAATTACATTAAGACCGTGTCCTGTTCCCCAGGAAACCCGACGATTTCCAGCCTGCGGACAGGCACACTTCCGAGGTTGGCCACGTCGGCTCTCGGTGCATCCGCGCCGCTGGGTGCCACCTCCCGTGAGGGAAGCCCAAGGCAAGGTCTGCGGGCTTCCTCTCGCCTTTGCCCTGCCCGCAGCTAGCGCTACCCTCCTCGGCGGAGCCTCTGGGGACAACCCCAGCCGCCCCTCCGAAGCCGCGCTCCCTCTGGCGGGCAGAGTGGCAGCGCCGCCGTCGCCTCTTCCCTGGCAGCCCCAAAGGGAACCCAGCCCCGGGCGGCTGCGGCTCCAACATTTCGCTCAGTCTGCACGTCCAGAGGGGCGAAGAGGATGGGAAGAGGACGGCGCCTGCGCCCCAACACTGTCTCCTCCGAGGCGGCAGCAGTTTTGTGCAGGTTTATGGAGCCAAGTAGCCTTTGGGAAAGGGAAGAAGACCCGTGTAACTCAGGCTAACCCTACTGTCAGGAAACTGCGGAAAATAATCTGCAGGTTCAGAATATTACCGTGAAAGAATAGGTATATGCCTGTAAGAACATGAAAACCCTAGGCCTGCCAGTGTAAGGCACTGCTTTTTTAATTTCAACGATTTTACCGAGGGTGACCACCTTCTTCAAACAGCGGTGACGAGCAGGTGTAAAAGAGGAAGTGCCTACAAAATTGTCTCGAATAATTAGAAAGGCTGGTAGGGGTTTTGCACCAAGGACTGATCATGTAAATAATGCAGCGCACTGCTGCCTTGCACGTCGTGTATATTTTAAGCAGCGCCACACGTGATGCGGGTATGTTCGTGCTCGGTGCCTGCCTACGTGGATACACCGCTTTCCGCGCTTAAAGATACATGGAGGCACAAGATACCCGGGCCCAGCGACAGTGCCCCCCCCCCCCCCGGCGACTTCAGCTCCTACAAAAGGGACCGAGCTGTGGCCGTGTCAGGAAACGCCCAGAAGACAAACAGTCACGTTTGTGAGCTACTCACAGACCGTGTTCCCCACATGAATGGGAATTAATTAAAGTTTTTTCTTTTCCTACTCCTAAAACCCTCTGCACTGGCGAGAGCATTCCGCTGCTGTTCGGTACATGCAAACTCCGCGGCAGCTGGAGGCGCGGGAAGTACCGCAGCGCGCTGTCAGCGGCCTGTCCCGCTCTCCCTGCGCCGCTCCGCGCCCTGCGGGCCCCGCTCCTCGCTCCCGCCCGGCCGCGGGGCCGCC
>JASSUY010029291.1:25516-46707 GCA_032466535.1 Forpus xanthops
GCCGCGGGGCCGCCCTCCGCGCCGCCTCATCGCGTTAATCCGCGGGACAATGCTCCCGGTAACCACCCTGCCTTCGCCCCGGTTGAAAAGGGCCGGGTAAGGAAGGGCAGAATGGGGAAAGCAGGGGCAAAAAGTGTAAACTTTTATTCCACTCGGTTAAAAAAACACGGGGGGGGGGGAGAGGGAGCACCTGGAAATGGGTTTCCCGACAGCCCGCCGAGGCGGGGAGAGCGCGCCTCCCTGCCCGGGAGAAACGAGTTCCCCTCGGCTCCCCTGCAAACCTATCACCGCCTGCCTCTGAATAAACACACGAGCACAAAAGCAGCCCCAGCGCCGTGTGACCGCGCACGGAGGAGCCTCCTGTGAAAGCAGGCTGCGGCCAGGCCTCCGGAGAGGGGCTCAGAGGGGCTCAGCGGCTCTACGCACCGCCCTGCGCAACGCGGGGCCGCGCACCGACGGGCCGAGACCGCGGCCGGGTCGGCGGCGCTGCCCTTTTGAATGCCTCCCGCAGCTCAGAGTGCTGGCAGGGCCCTGGGAGCGCCAGTGAATGTAGCCCCGCAGAGCCAATGAGCTGGGACCGGATGCGATATATCCTCTGGGACAACAACTGCTCTGTTCCTCCTCAGATCCACATGACGCCATTTACTGCTGCTTTTGCAGAGAGATCACCCTACCTCCTCCGGAAAGAAAAAGAGAGAGAGGGAGAGAGCGAGCGAGCAGAAAAACGCCGAGCCCCTACAGCTCAGATCTCAAACCTTCCTCCTCCTCCTCCTCCACCTCCTCCAAACACACAACAACAACCACCACCACAAATCCGCTGAGCTCCCAAAACACCACCACCCCCCCTCGATTGCAAACCACAGAGCTGCCTGCAACACACGCTCGCAGAGGGAGCGAGAAAGCTAGAGGGAGAGTGGAGAGGAGCTTGCAGCTAGCAGCTTCTCAGCAGAACGGCTACATTGCACAAGCTGCTTTTTTGGAGGAGCTCAGTGGAAGAAAGCTCTGGGATTTTATTTTAGATCCACTTTATTTTGTTTTCTTTGGCTTTGCCCTTCCTCTTGATCATTTGCAACAACAACAGCAACAAAAAAGTGACTTGGTATTGGCGATTCGGCCTCCGGTTCATTGAGGAGAAAAAGGAAAGTGTGTGTGTGAGAGACTTGAGTGATTTCTTTTTAGGAGCAAAGAATACCCACCCCGATCCGGAGAGGTGTTTTTATTATTACTATAGTATATACGCGCACACACGTATTTATAATCGATCTGGGAGAGGGACCTAACTTTGCTCTGGACTTTTTTTCGTGGTGATCATTCTTACTTTAATTTGCAAGTTGGACTAAAGCAGAGTTTGGAAAAGAATTTTTTTTTTTTGCTTTAGGGCTGGATTTATTTGCAAGCCGCAGGAAGAAGAAAATACAAGAGAGAGAGGGGTTTGGTGCAGCGCCGCGATCACGGTGAGAGCCTTTTCCTTCTTTGCAAAACAAGCTTTTCAGTAACCCCCCTTCAGCCCCCCTTGGTTGCTCCAAGAAAACTCGTGGAAATGTTTGAGGCCGATCCCTTTTCCATTCGTACAGGTTCTCTCTCTCCCCCCTCTCCCCTCTCCTTCCTTTCCCAGAGAGGAGCCGGAGGTGGGATTTCGGAGCGGTTTCTCTTAGAGGGGGTGCGGGGGAGCTCTGCTGGGGTTTACCGACTGAGCCGCCTTTGCGCCCCTCCGGGGTGCCTCGGGGGCGCGGGGGGCGGAAGGCTGCGCGGGTGCGCAGGCATGCCTGCGGAGGCTGCGAGCGGTACGGCGGGGGGGGACACACAGCACACGGGTCGGGACACGCAAACACACAGAGTTCCGCGTGCTCTCGGTGCTGTGGGGAGCTGGGCACGGGCGGTCCTCGCAGGGCACGCGTGGGTTTCCGACAAGCCCCGCGGGGAGGTGAAGGGAGGGCGCAGCAGGGTGGGAGAGCGCAGGGGCTGTTCGTGTGTGTGTCCCCCTCTGTCTTGGGGGAGAGCGAGCAGCCCGCCTTCCAGTGCGTGATTTACGCCCGTCTGTAGTGGCGTCGGGAGATCCGTGCAATTCGGAAGTGAGTGCACGTCTGGTACAAACCTACGTGTGTGCGTGTGTGTATACACATCTCTGTTTCTCGTGTGATGAAATTAATTCGATCCATCAGACGAAGAAAGTTCTTCTCCAGGTTCTGCCATGCAGAGGGCTATGTGTGGAGGGGACGGAAAGCTCCATTTTTTGCTTTTACATTTTTTTCCTCTTTTGGTGGGTTTACTTTGTAACACCCCCTTTACCCTCCCCCCAAAAAATCTGCTGGTGTTTTCAACTAATTATTTGTGTGTCAGTTTGCTCCACCCCGATGGTAAAGTCCCTTTTGCCCTAATCCATAGTCTGATCACACACTCGGCCCTTAATGGGGGTTTCAAAGCACTTTGAAAGAAGAGGAGGTGGTTGGTGTGTGCTGTGGGGATGGGGGTGGGGGTGCCGTGCACAGGCTCCGGACACAAAACAGAAATTCACGGGTAGAGGACTTCTCCCCCTTAGGCTCGCCTTCTCCCCGCCAGGCAGGCACGGGGTTTTTCCACAGCACGCAAGAAGCCCCTTGAGTTTTAAACTTCCCCGAATGTGCCGAACGCGAAACCCGCCCCCCTTGCTCACCCTTTTGCCAATCCCAGCTAGGAAAAGTTAGCAATCATGGCACTTGAGCTCTGCGAGAGTGGACTTTGGCTTTTAGAAGTGTGGGATCGTGTTATCGCACACATGCACACACAAAAAGGCAAATGCTGCTTCCCTGCTCTTGGTGAATGGAAAGGGGAGAAGTACTAGACCAGAGAGGGGAGGGAGAGACCTGCTTTCCCGTAAGAGTTTTCAGGCAGACGTATGTTCGCGAATAAATGTTCTGAAGGTTTGCGTCTCGTCCTGTTAGCGCATCGATTAAGGGGAGAAAAAGGTGGATCGTCGGGCTCAGACCGATGTCCCACTGAAAACGCCATTTGGGTCCCTTCGGGCAGGGGCTGAGGGGGATGGGCTGAAGGTCAGGCAGTTTGCAGAATATGCATAAAATAAGAGGAGTTTTTCTAGGTTCTGGCTTTGTGAAGCTGAGTGGGTGCTTATGGCAAGGCAAGAGGGGAGTAATTTGCCTTTTGCCCGGCTGTCCCCGGAGGTGTTGTCTCCAACCGTCTGCAGGGCGCCTGGCATTACCCGGGAAGGGGAAGAAGGCTTCTTTAGCATCTCTCGGGGGAGGGCAGGGGGGAAGAGTTAAAAGGAAACATGGGTTTGACTTTCCTGATAAGGCTGCCGCAGCAGCCCCCTCCCACCTCCCATCCCGGAGGATGTCTCCTGGTTATCTCCAGGTTGTCTGCACTTGCGGGGCTGCCGGCGGCTCCCGCGGGCGAGGGGCTGCCGCCTCCCACCTGCCGCGCCGGGATGGAGCCGGGAGCTGGGCGAGGAGCTCAGCTCGGAGCCTTCTCCTCCGGCCCCCACCTTGGCGTCTGATCCGGTGTCGTCTGAAGCGCCTGCAGGTCAGGGTCAGCTCCGCTCTTGCGCTGGGTTGGCAGTTCTGGAGAGGCTGGGTCTCATCCGGCGTGCCTTCTCGGCTGGCTGAGTCTGCCTAAAAGCTGTATGTGGAGGACATACAGGGCTGCTAGTTCATTTCAAGGGTGGGGAGAGGGCTTTATTTTCTGCCCTTTTCCTTTTTATCTCAAGATAGTTTTCCAGATGAGGAAATGCCCACTTAAACTGCTGCTTTTCATATGACAAAGGTTTTACTATGAAGAAAACATAAGTAATACTTTAAGCTAAGTTTGTGAGACTTTTTTTTTTGGGTGGGAGGCGCACACACCGTGACATACACTCTGCATGTCACCGGGATTTGGCAAGATTTGAAATAGGCAGTCACTCTTAAAAATTAGATTTATTTATTTTTTTAAAGAAAAAGCACTTGAGTGGAGGGAACCAGGAATCAAAAGGTTAAACATTTTCTGGTGCTGCTAGAATAAAGACTGTATCTTGAGGTAGTCATTGTTAAACTGTTTGGCCATATTTTATTATGCAATGGTATAGTATTATTGTTGGTAACTGATGTGTACAGAGTAACACTGTGGTGCTCTTTCTAGGTATAATTGAAGGCATTGTGTGGTCCTTGTAAGAAGCTTGGTTCCTGCTTGGGTTTTAATTGTAAAATATTGTTCTGGATTTTTGTGTAGGTAATTGGATTTTGGAGCTGCTTTAAGATATGATAAAGGCAAGGCAAATATTAACTAATTTAGAGGGCAGTACTTGAAACTTTTGCATATCTGAGAGTGGAAGTTAGTTATTTACAAGTGCTCATCTTCTGGTTCTTTCACTGGTTTCCATTTAAATTCTTAAGGCTGCAGTTCTACTTTGTAGTTAACGATCCTTTAAAGCACTATTCATAATCAAGTAGACTTCTTAGATGATGGGATTGTTTGGCTATATTATGCATGCCTCTGTCCCACAAGCCACTCTTGGTAATATTTACAATTTGAAATGTAGACTGCGGAATTTTTTACACATTTAAAAAAAGAAATAAAACTGTGGTAGCATTGCTTTTGTAGTATTGAGCCTTAAAATAACAATCATAGTGGTGTACGCAAGTATGACACACACTAAAATACTGGAGAGAGATATTTTTACTTGTGCTGTTGAAGTTTTTGGTAGCACTAACTCATTTAATGTCTAACCTCAAACATTTTATTGCTATTTAGTGTTTTTCTTGGGACCATTGGTATTAAACTAAAATTTCCTATTTACATCATGTAAAGTTTAATGTGTAAAGAGACTAGCCTACCAAAATATTATCCAGTTTTAAACAAAATTGGAGAATTATATGTCTGTCATCAGCAGGTCACATTACACTTGCTAAATACTTGCAGGCTTCTCTTTTTTTAATGTAAGTTTTTCAGTAGTATGATGTGAAGAGTCACTTCAAGTGGCTGAAATGTGATCATTCTAAAGTCCATGGTGTAACCAGAAGACAGCCTAGGAAGCCTAGGGACCATACCTGGACTTTCTAGAGACAGAAGTTAAGATGTGTGGACCTAGAACAGTATCTCGTTTAGCAGGACAGGTCAAAGGAAGTGCACTCAGTTGTCAGGCGCTCCGCCCCAGATATGACTCCTTTTTTTTAATGGCTGATGCATTTCTTGATTGTGTTCAGTGCTGTAGGATCCTGCAGGCTTGAAAGGCTGATGGAGAAAGCATGAAATGTGTTGCAATAGTGAATCCTCTCTTTGTTGCTCCAGGATTTCAGATGTGTTCTAAGCCTGCCGGGGTGAGCACGCTTCTGGGCACTGATGGAGACAAGAGCTCAGCACAGCAGCGGGTCACAGGCCTTGCAACAGGCTCGGCGTGACAGTGGGAGACCACAGGGGGAGCCCGACCTGCGGGATGTCCTGATGCAGCAGGTTCACGTCTTGTCGCTGGACCAGATCAGAGCCATCCGAAACACAAATGAATACACGGAGGGACCTACAGTGGCTCCACGGCCGGGGATCAAGTCCACTCCTCGACTAGCAACCCAACCCAAAAATGAAAGGCCCCATGGCTTGCCTGAGCATCGCCATTTTAGCCGGATTCAACACACACAAACACATGCCTCTCCTCGGGCACCTCTGTCCCGCTCTGTCAGCACAGTCAGCACAGGTTCGCGAAGCAGTACAAGGACAAGTACGAGCAGTAATTCATCCGAACAAAGACTTCTTGGGTCATCTTCAGGGCCAGCTGCTGATGGGATAGTCCGAATGCAGCCCAAGTCTGAGTTCAAGTCAAGTGAGCTGAAGCCGCTGAGCAAAGAAGACTTGGGAGCACACAGCTACAGGTGTGAGGACTGTGGAAAGTGTAAGTGTAAGGAGTGCACTTATCCGAGGACTCTCCCATCATGTTGGATCTGTGACAAGCAGTGTCTTTGCTCAGCCCAGAACGTGGTCGATTATGGGACTTGCGTTTGCTGTGTGAAGGGCCTGTTCTATCACTGCTCTAATGATGATGAGGACAACTGTGCTGACAACCCCTGCTCCTGCAGTCAGTCACATTGCTGCACTAGATGGTCTGCCATGGGTGTGGTGTCCCTCTTTCTGCCTTGCTTGTGGTGTTACCTACCAGCCAAGGGTTGCCTTAAGTTGTGCCAGGGCTGTTATGACCGGGTAAATCGGCCGGGATGCCGCTGTAAACACTCCAACACCATTTGCTGCAAAGTTCCCAGCATCCCCCCCAGGAACTTTGAAAAGCCAACATAGCATCACTAGTTAGAAATACTAAAATAACAAGGATTATTTTAACATACATATGCAACCAACTAAGCAGCTATGTCTTGGCACTGTAGTAGAAGGGTTGAGGAATCTACTTTGCTGTTTGCAGTGAAATGCTTGTCTCTGTGTGTGCCATCTTAAGTGGTACGCTTGTTAGAATCCAGCTAGTAGCATACAGAAAAAAGAAAAAAAAGGGATGCAGTACATTGTGACCCACATATTGCATAAGCTAAAGCAACAGACACTCCTAGGCAACTCTATTGTTTGTGAATAGTACTTGCAAAATTTGTAAATTAGCAAATGACTCCTTTTTTTCATTGTTTTCTGCCAGAGATAATGTGCTATATTTTTGTATATACAATAATATTTTCAACTGTGAAAAATAAGTGGTGTCATAAGACATGGCACAGTCACAAAATATTATACTAATATGTTGTACATTCGGAAGAATGTGAATCAATCAGTATGTTTTTAGATTGTATTTTGTCTTACAGAAACCTTCTATTACAAGACTCTGATTTCCCTTTGGACTTCATGTATATTGTACAGTTACAGTAAAATTCAGCCTTTATTTTCTAATTTTTTCAACATATTGTTTAGTGTAAAGAATATTTATTTGAAGTTTTATTATTTTATAAAAAGAAATATTTATTTTAAGAGGCATCTTACAAATGTCACCCCTTTTTATGAGGACGTCATAGTTGCTGCAAATGAGGGGTGAACGATGCATATGTTCACTATAAAATAGAAAATATATTAACGTTTGAAATTAAACTGGGCTACTTGTCATTTTTTCCCCCTATTTACTGTTCTGAGTTGGGAGAACTGGTGCTTCTAACTGAAAAATTCACAGGGATACAGGCACAGTGAGTCTAATACAAGAATGAAAATAGAATTTTTCAGTATTATTTATGGTTGTTTGCTGCTTCACCTGAAAAAAGTGCAGGTTTTTTTGCTTCCATCTTTTGCACTAATGTCCCATATACTATTCCTACAGCAGAAAAGGAAGATGAACGTAGGAAAATGCATTAATTCATTCCAGACTTGAACTAATAGGCAGTGAAAGCTTGACCTGTTCTATAAATGATGAGCTTTTGTGCTTCAAATAGGAAATAAGTAATCATTCACAAAAAATGTTGGGCTTGCATGGCTTTACTCAGAGAGAATAAAAAAAAAAAAAGAAAGAAAATTAATATGGTCAGTGCAAAAAGCTTGCAGGATTATTTGTTAATGTAGAAGAATATGCCACAGGGAATGATAGATCTGAATGCAGTCCAGCCTTATGTCAAACATTTGCCTCACTTGTAAGAAGAAAGTTGCTTGATTTGTCATTTGTGGCAGTTACCTTCCACTGAGGTCAAAATCCTTTCACTGCCAAGTTTCCCACCGGAAGCCTAGAGAATGATTTACCTTTCTTTATTAACAAACTATCATTTCCTGTTCTGAGCATGTTTCTCCAAGTTTAGAGGTCTTAATGTTGAATTTTATTTATACATTTCTTAAGCTGGCATTTAAGAAATTGTGAGTATTTTAAGCTGATGTTCAGAAAAATCTCGCAGCCTTTTCTGAACTTTCTCCAACAAAAACAAGTTAAAACTAATAAATTAAGAACTCACTAAAAGTTGAAAAACAGATCATTGAGTAAATGTTACATCTTTTTGCCCCTTGATTTTTCATCTGTGACCTGGTGCTTGGCCTATTTTACATAGATCTGTAGTACTCGTAAATCTAACACTCTTCTGTTTGTGTGTATTGGTTATCAATCATCAAGTGAAATTGAAAAGTGCAAGTCCTGACTAGTTTGCAAACCAAAAAATAGTTGATACATAGGCCTTGTTCTCCTTTTTTTTTTTCTTTCCTTTCTGCACCAGTTGGCTGAATGCCTTGGTATACAAAGACAAGCAGTATATATTTAGCCTCCTGAGTGGAATTTGCCAGGAAGAAGGAGGCTTATGTTACATGAGTAATTTGTCTGTATTTAAAGCGCATCTCTATATTGGAACTGAGTGTTGGGGCATATATGTGAGATTGTACTTGGCTGCTGATAAACAGATTTTTATTACTTTTTTTTAGAATTTCTGTTCCTGAAGGAGTTGGTAACCATCATGTGTTTCCATTCACTGAATGTAATTCTTGAATTAGATTAGGTACTTATGCCTAAACTATCCAGGGTTAATCTTACCGATTGAAAACAAACATGGACATAACCCATTTATTGGGGGGATCTTTGACCTTTATGCTGGAAACCCCAAAACTCACTGATTTCAGTAGACATTAAATCCAGTATTTTCATTGCATGGATGAACCTGACAGTACTGAAGGTGAACCCTGTCTTTTCAGTGATTTATGTTTCAGTCAAGACATTTATCTCTAAGGAAAGGTGATGGTGAAACTGGAAAACTGTTGTGCATCTACTAGGTAAAATCCCCAGTACTAAAGATGTGTTTTGTTTTACACTGTAGCAAACGCTTTGACAACATAGGTAGGTTATAAGGGAAAAGGAAAGCCATCTTCTTGTTGATTGTGAAACCTGAAGTTGGTCTTAACATTAAACGCTGATCCTCACCTTCTACTTGGTTCTTAACAAGGATAAATAATGGATCTCCCCCACCTCAGGTAAGCTCATTACCACTGAACTGGGTTGCATGTATGACACTTGGGAACTAAGGACATACAGGAGGATGGCATTAGGCACAGACTGTTGAGCTAACTACAGTGTTGGACTCTTGGCTTCAGTTAGTATGAATTAGTGTGTGTGTGTGCAGTGAAGTCTTAAAAGTTAGCTTGTGTATGTCAGTTACCATTCTAATACTAAACTCAATTAGATAAGGTTTATTATTCTAAATAAAAACAAAATATTGCCTCAAACAGATTAGATTGCTTTAGTAAGAATTAAGAGGGCTTTTAAAGTGAATTGAGATAATGTTATTAAAGCATGCCTACTTTGTCCTTTGAGATAGGAAAGTGGAGGTGCAAGAAAGGAAATTTTTCCATACACAGGTTTTGAGGATAACTGAAAGTCATGCCAGATACATAACATACAGGACTGATTTAAGACAGCTACTAAGCCATGAGAGAGAAGAAAACCTGGTTTATTACTGTATTTGTTGTGTTGTTGCATTAGTGTTTTGAGCTGTTAACTACTGATAAATTCTGAAGTCCCTGTAAGTTTTGCTTAAAGACCTGCAGGATTGGACTGACAAATGACTGCAGTAACAGTGGAAACACATGGGTTTTTAAAACAATTTTTCAATAGGATGCTAGCTACAAATATGTGTATCAAATTTCCTTGTACGGTAACTTAAAAATATCTCTATTAATATCCTCTAATGATTTTTTTATTTTGCTATTTAATGGTTTGAGGCTTGATTGTAATTTCTTCTTTTGAGATAGTGATCATAGAAAAAAAAAAAAAGAAACTTGAATTCAAGTGGAGAATAAAAAGGTACAGTACTTTAGATTGAAATAAAATGTGTTCTTAAAGGATTTAAGATCATATTCAGGTGAGTATTTATATATTCAAGCAAGTTACTAAATCAGTCTTCAAAACTCAGAATTCTCCAACTGAGGAAGTGCAGTAGTTAGGGGGTCACGATGATTAAAATGATACCTTTTTTGCACTTTCTTACGCAGCTTGTTGCATGTGTGAGGTGGAATTGATTTATACAGTAGTGAAGTACTGATCATTTATGCACCATGCATATTTCTTTTTAATCTATGATATTACCTGTATTACCTCTTTTACTTCTGACAAAATATAAACCAATTCATTTCGTGATGAGTTAAATCTTAAGGCTTATTCTTAGACAGCAGGGAGAGAATAGAATGCATTTCTGTACTGCAGTACAACAT
The DNA here is from genome assembly GCA_032466535.1 of Forpus xanthops. Taxonomy (NCBI): domain Eukaryota; kingdom Metazoa; phylum Chordata; class Aves; order Psittaciformes; family Psittacidae; genus Forpus; species Forpus xanthops. The sequence goes on from JASSUY010029291.1 coordinate 35,633, forward strand.
TCAGTTGTTTTTAGGAGTTAACTGTTGGGGAAGATGGATTTGAACAATCTGTCTCAGATGTTCCTAGATGTGCAGGTACAGCAAGTAATGATTTCACTTGCTGAGACTAATTTCTCAATCAGTCAATGGAGCAGAGATCCTGAAAAAAATTGCCTGAATGTGAGAACACGCTTGACTGAGTAATGTCTGTATGAATAGTATTGGATAGATTACTTACCGAAAATGTCAGCTATGTATTGTCTCATCTTAAATCAATTACAGGTTGGGTTTGCAGGTAGACTACATTGTAACAAAGTACAGCAAATCCTTACCAATGAAAATACTCAGTTTTGTCCCTGTTTACCCAATCTGATTTTAAACTGGAAAATGGAGAAGTTAAAATTGATGTCTCATTGAACTCAGGACAGTTTGACATGTAAACTCTGTGCATATATAGATATAGTTTATGTATATAGCTACTTTTTTTTCAAAAATGCTGTCTATTTCAATCTGAGAAGTTCCCCTATGCTGTAGTCTTGCTTTTTTTTCTTCATATTTCTTCTTTCTGGTCCCTCTCCCTCCCCTTGACCTTTCCTGACCATAATACATAAAGGTTTATTGCCAGTTACTAGGGCAAAAGGTGAAAGAAGAGGATGAATCGTGCTTTTCTTCTTAGTTTTCACTGTCTGTGAAAGTTTAAGACAAGGTGTGAAAAATTATTACCTTGCTGTACTTAACCTACATTTTAGAGACAGACAAAGTGGTTTTCAGTTCATGCAAATCTGAAATCCACAGTTCCAGAAAACATCTTACTTTCATTTCTTCAGTGTGATCTTTATTACCTGAAAAGGCTTTATGTCTCTTTAAAGAGTTTCCCTTTGTTTTAACATATTGGAGCTGTATTTTAGGTGGCAGAGAACGAGGTCTTGCTACTATAAAGGCATAATCTGCTGTTCCTCTGCCACAGGGGTTGTTCAGAAGATAGCTGATGCAGCTACCTTTGAGCATGGATAGAAACAATTTTACTTGAAACAGGGTAGGAGCTCAGCATTTTCAACCTTGGAAAAATACAACGATCATACTATATATCAGAAGCTTCTCTTTGCCCCTGCTATAGGATACTTTTTGTCTGACTCAGAGTCTACATGCTTGTGAGAGAAACTTATGGCTAAAATGTTCAAATTTCTGAACTAAGATGGATCCATTCCCATTTCAGTAGAAGTTACCAATAATCAGAACCTTTGACAGCATAGCCTTCTATTACATAGGATTATTTATGGACATTTAAATGCTTAGGAGTTTAACTTACATTTTAAAATGCTCTTGCCAAGGGAGATAATCTGCTTTAAAAATGTAAAAAAAAAAAACAAAACCCTGTAATCAGAGGAGCTGCACTTCCCTCAAAGCCTGCTGTATAATTACAAAACCACTTGGTGAACCAGAGATACATTACAGAAGGCACTTGGTGCAAATCAGATGATGTAGGTGCAAGTTTAACTTGGAGAATAGCTGGTGTATTAGGATGAATCACCAACTTATGGATACCTAGAGAGCCCCTTGAACGAAGTGGGGGATTTAAATTTGGGTTTTTTTACCCTAATTTTATTTTGATCAAGAAGCAGTATATATGAGCCGATCATGTGATTGTCAGTATGATTACTGATAAAAGAATATCTTGATGCTCTTTCAGTGTGTCTCAAAAAAGCACGACGACATGGAAAATTTCTAAATGACCATTCAAAATTAACATTGTCATCTTCAGAAATGAAGTAAAACATTAAGGCTGTGGCAGTTTCAAAATGAGTTGTTCTGTCAGAAAAATGCACTAATTAGCTAACTTAAATTAGTGACAGATTCACTTTAGGTCTAAAAATCAATTCAGACCTTTGCCAGCTTCCACTGTAGTGCAGTTTTTATCAGTTTCTGATTTCCTTGATGTAATTTCTTGTTACCATATCTGACACACAAAACTTTGAGTACCACAAACTCTGTCAAATGCGCAAAGCGAACAAAGTTTTTCTTCCCCCTCATTTTTCTTGCACAAATGGCTGAGGAAAAAAGTTCAAAATTGTTTTGTTTGCTTTGGGTCATTTTGTTTATGCATTTTGTTTAATTATTATAGACAAAGTGATAATTGAGTACTGGTTTTGTGATTTTATATATTTTTTTTTTTTTTTTTTTTTTCTCCTGGTGTATCTGTTACAATGAAGTACGGAAGTAGAGCAGTTAAGGGACTAAGATTGCACTTTGGGAATTTACCTAACTGCAACTGCATTGAGTAGTAGAGAAACCCAGTCAGGAGTGTCAATGCCTTCTTGCAGAACTCACTGAATGCCTTGTGCCTTTTAGTAGTAGGTTTATTGTATTCTCTTCTACCTCTGCTTCTTTGCAGATGGAGATTACGCAGTTGTTTATCATGTATATGTTTTTTATCCCTCAGTGACCTTTTTTTTTTGTTGTTGTTCTTGGAGAAGCACTGTGTTCATCTTCTAAAGCCAGTACATGAGGATCCTGTAATACTGCAGCTACATGTGAAGGCTTGTCTAACTGCACGTGTCTACGCTTCTCAATACTGTCATTCGAGAGGAAGGCATTCCTCAGCCCCCTTTGTCTCAAATGGAACAAAAATACTTAAAAAATATTCAGAAATATATATGGGCAAGGCGGTAATGGTGTAAAAAGTGAACTTTATATCAGGGCTGTTCCAGTACTGTTCTCTCCTGCATATGAACAATCACAGTACAAAATCTGAAAGTACGCAACAATGTCCCTGGCCACCTATGTACTAGTAAATCAGACAGTAGGTGGAAATGTTCCTGGACAATGGATTGCAATTGCCTACGCTAGTGAAGCGTTAAGACTTTCCCTGGTGTGAGTTAAGCATGTGCCAAAAAGTATTCTCCCAAGTTTTCCCCAGCACATTTCAGGAGCTAAAATGTTCCAGGGCCATTCCCAAAAGTCAGCTTGCCAGCAGATCCCCTCTTTTAGAGGTGAAATGAGTTGCTCAGCATGGACACTCTTCTTTCAAGGCCAGCTGGAACATAGTGCTCAGGAACGATCTTAGGCATGTTTACTACCAGTCCAGGATGAAGGCGATCCCTCCCTCAAATCTCATCTGAAGGTAAATTCACTCACAAGCATCCTCATGTGCTAGGATGACACGATCTAAATGCCAAGTAAGAACTTAATTGCACAGAAGCAACAGGTTTCATTTTTTTTGTCAAAGGAGTAAGATAGTTGTCAATGTAACTTGTTAGAATTTTGCAAAGCTTAGCTGATAGGGACTCCTGCTCCAGTGTGGGGTAGCTATCTAGAACAATATATCAATATTTTGAATCATTCTGAATCTGTATTTTTTTTTGTTTGATTTGAGGAATTGCATTTTTTCTTTTTGCAAAATTATTCTTTAAATATCTACTGACAAGTCATAGAAACAGACTTTTTTCTATCTTTATCTTTCTTACGAAGCAAGCTTCCATATATCACAATACTTGGTTAATTTTTAAGAATTAAGTAAGATGGCATATCTTATTTTTTGGAAGTTACATACATCTTGAAGAAAGCAGTCACAAAAAATTGTTTCCTCCCTTGATAATCACTATAACCTCATCTTTCCACAAGATACGGAAAGCATTCCCTCTTTTTTCCTTTTAGCCTCATGCTTTCTTAGCCCCCAGGTTATAGAGTGGGTGGCTTATGGAACCTTGTGATTGCTGAGTGATTTTGCAGGCTTTCACAGAGAAAAACTGGTGTGTAAAGTATTGCATTTGAACTTGGCATCTGAGAGAACGGATCTCACTAAAGTATTTTAGGTGTATTCAGACTATATTTCTATATAAGCACAATCTGAGGGATGTGGCTGGAGAGAAAAAGACTGTCACAATTCACCCCTTAAAATCTCTGCTTTAGAAAAATTGAGCAATATATTTTTTTTAATTCTTTTTTTTTTGTTGTTTTGTTTTGTTTTTAGTTGCTAAATTAAGCAAAGTGAAATATTAGAGATGGAGAGACATCCTGTTCACTTTATTGAAAGTAACCAGGATTTGTGCTGTCTACATTTCACATACATTTATCCAAAGACCTCACTTCAGCTGCAAGGTTGGTGGATGAAATGCCTGGCCACACTGGAGGCAATGACAAAATTCTCCTTGACCTCCTTGAAACTTTGTATAGACAAGGGGTGAATTCCTGAATATGTACTGATTGAGCATACACTTGAATGGGTATCCTGGGAAAATCCCAGCTGCCTAGGGGAATAAAAAAAGTCTATACTTGCATGAGACACACTTTTGAATCAAGGAATAGTTACCTTACTTTAGGATTTTAACCTTCATTCTGATCCTACTTGACTTATTTTGTGACTAAGATAATTAATCCCTACCACTGCTATAGTATATATGTGGTTGCTTCCCTTAGGTACCAATCTTTCAGATGTTGCTAAAAGATTCTGTTTTGAGGTTTAATTCTATTAATGGTGCTGCAGATTCCTGTTAGGCTTTTTAACAGACAAACTTGTGCTGATACAAGCTTGTGTGTAGACTCTTCTCCTTGTATTTCAGCTTACTGTTATCAAACCTTTCTTGTGTACTGAAGCTGCAACAGTTTCACTGAATTCAGCTTAGCTCAGCTGTTGCAAAAAAAGTCTAGGGAGAGTATTAATTTGCTTTAGATGATAGTCTGGTTAATTGACATAGGCTCATCCATACTAAAAGTATCTGCACAGTATTTTGTGACAGTATTACTAAATCAGCTATAAGCATTACCTGAAGTTAAATGAGTGAAAGCATCTACAGTGAGCTACTCAGAGAGAAGTGTCTATGTGCAGTAGCATTGCTTTGATTTAAGATGCCCATTAAGATGGGCAAGTAGTTTTGTAGTTATATTTCTGTATTGCACATTATGTCTCCTGTATATATATATATATATATATATATGCACATCACAATTATATCTTCTTTAGAGGAAGTGACGAATGGAAGAAAACTATTTCCTATTACCATGTTTCACTGTTACTAATATACTCACTGTTACTAATATACTTCTTTCAGAGTATCATCTTTTGCTGTAACATTGTCCTGTAGCTTCTAAATGAGACCATGAAAAGTACTCCTTACCCTTTCCCCTAGAGGGTAGGCCTTCAGAGTAGAGGGCATCTACTCTGTCCTCTGTTACTTTGTACATTGAAGTTTCCTAGGTGTGCTATGTTGGTCTAGTAAACAGAACACACTTTTTCCACTCTGTACTTTCAGCGAAAAATGAGTAACGGATATGCTAGTTTTCATATTGCTAATTGAACATAATATAACAACTTTCAAAGCCTTTGTTAATTCCGAACAGCATTGGTTTAAGCTCTCACACAAATGGACAAAAAGGCAGATTCCCAGTCCCTTATAATATATAAACTGCTTTGAGAGAAGGCATCTTCAGACAGTGAGTAGTAAAAGGGAGCATGAATGCACAAATGTGATGTGGTCATATAAGCCAAGAATATGCATAGTGATGATGCCAAATCTTTTAAATATTCTTTAAAAGTATAGAAACTTTTAAAATTATGAAGATTTCCAATGTATGTAGAAAAGCAGAAAAAATGAATAAATTAACTTCTTCTCTTTTTGTTTAGATAAGCACAATCAGTTTATCAGTTTCCGTTTATGGCTGTAGCTGTGCTACAAATAAAATTATTGGGCTATAGATAATGTATATCCTGGTTTCCAGGGAGAAAATAAAAAAAAAATTACTTGTGTAGATGGGAGAGCTGTCGGAACAATAGCCATAAAATGCCATGAAATAATGACTATCTCATTTCATTTACTGTTGGCTTGGCTTTACAGAGGGATTCAGTTCCACGGTAGTACAGACACTAAGTAGACACAAAAAATAGCTACTTAGTTTTCTAAATTTAGTGACATAAACCTGAATTGTCCACATGTGATTTAGACATCTCAAGTTGATAGCATGAAACATGAAAGGTATTGTATTTTGTCTGTGGTTTTTGGTTGGGGTTTTGGGTTTGGTTTCATTTAAGTTTTTTCCCTGGTGAAAGCAGGCAAGGCAATGAAAAGAAGTGCCATCTTTGGTACATGTTTCAGAGACTTGCAGGCTTAGTGGGACAAGGAAACAGCAGAGGCAGAATATAAAGTGTCACAATGGAAGGTTCTGGCTGTTTTGGTGTTTGCTTTCTCTGGTGGGGTGGGTATTTTTTGTTCATGGTGACTTTTTTTCCTTTTCCATTGCTTATTTGTTTCAGTCCATCTTTCTTAATGATCCTCGTCACTTTCAGGTCTGCCAGAGTCTTCCAGTTCTGCAGGCATAGATCAGCCCCTTGCCTTAATGAGATATGAAATGCAAAAATATTCCCCTGTAGAAAATTATATTACAGCATTGCAGGTTGGTGTTTGTTGTCACTGTGGGGCTTTTTGTGATTCTGGAGATTTTTTTATTAATAAGGTGAGTGAGGCCCTGAATCTCAAGTTGGGTTAATCAGCCTGGCTCCACTAATGGTAGTGTTGTTCTGATGATTTGCACTAGCAGAACATATGACCTTATAACTTATTATTAAAAAAAAAATTAAAAAAAAAAATGGTGTTACATGGTAGAATAAGAATTTAAAGATTTTATCAGCTTCTGTTTCTTACTGCATCTTTGTTGAACAATAGCTTTCACTATAACTCAAGACAGTTCAGATTCCTTATTTATAATACATTAAAAGCTATTATTTATTACGTACAAAATTCTTGCACAAAACTAATGTTTTCACTACAGTCACTTAACTTTAGGATTCCAGGGTCACTTGAGTATTCCAATATTCATTATGAAAAAAGTATAATCCCTGCAAAAGGAAGAAAACTGATCATTTCTATTTACATGCAACAGCATTTTACTTTTAAAAAATACTTAAAGCATGCGTTGTATGGCAGACTTTTATGATAAACTTATTATTACGGGGTGAATAATATTTTTCAAAAATGATTCATTTGTCTTATTTTAGAGGCTGCCTTGAATTCTGGTCATTTCTATAGATACTGCAATTCATAGTCATTAGTAAGCTGGTGGTTCGATCTAACCTCAGCTACCTGTTGCAGGCTGTGAATGGAAGAATTTTTTTTTAGTGCAAAACAACGATATGAATATTTTCCATTCTGAAAGTACAAAAAAAACTTTAACTAAAAAATTTACTCTTTCACTGTGATGTGCTGTGGCTCTGATGTCAGACATACTAGGTTCTTCTTACGGAAAATCCTTGAAAATACCTGACTCTCTATTGAAGTTGACAAGAATTTCCTCCACTTAACCCCTTCAGTGCCCCCAGGCGTTCAGCTCACATCAAACAAAAGGGAGCTCCTACACCTCCTAGACTGGAATGGTGGGATATTGACAAATCAAGATGAAAAAAAAATTAGATGGGAAAACCTGGGCCCTTGGGCCGTCGGTGAGGCAGTTCATGGGTAGGCTGTTATACGTGAGAGATCCAGCATCTCTGGAGAGCTGTGCTTTCACAACACAACCACTACAACTGCTCTGCTGATATAGAAACCTGCATTTTGGCATGATGTGGTTTTGTTTGTTTGTTGGGATGGGCTGTTTGAGGATAATTCTGTCATTTCCTGAAGATTCAGAGATAGAAGCAGTCTGTAATTTAGGGAGGTATCAGCTCTGCTTAGTAACAGTCAACAGATTAATCATGGTAGAAAGCCATCTACAGGCCTTGAGAACATGAATCTTATAGTTAATTGCTGACAGTCATCCTGTGAATCGCATGCTCTACAGAACCTCTTGACTAGTCTGCTCAGTTAAGTAAGCTCTATATTGCATGGACTATATTGCAAAAGAATAAGAATCTGAGGTCTATACTCAAATCCATTGACCCATGCACAAACTTCTCATGTTTTTCCATAAAACATTTTAATTGCATTGGAGATAAGATAGAGCAACAATGCTCATTTTCTAGGTGTCTTTATACTTTGCTTTATAATTTTTGCAACCAAGCCTAATCTATAACACAGTTAAAAACAAGGAGATAAAGTGGAAAACAATAATATAATGCAGTTTAAAAAACAGGAAAGTTTCTAGCTCATACCTAATGCTCAGTTCAGGCAAGGACTGGCTCCTAACCTTTGACTGGGAGCCTGGTTTCCACCGCATATTAGGGCTTTCAGATAATTGATGGGCTTTGGTCGCTGTTCACCACTGAGCTTTTACCATTCCAGTCAGAGAGGCTACTGACCTTCCCGCTTTAGGTTGTTGCCACATTTCCACAGCTTTAAAAAGATTTAAAAATAATTCATGGATTTCTTTGATGGAGGAAAATTACTTCCTCCTTTATATATCTGATGCCTCTGAAGTTCACATTTTGTTCTCTTTTTAACAGGCAAAAATAAAGTGGATGGTTTAGTTCTGTTAGCTCAATTAATTTATCTTAGTAGAAGATTGCTGCTGTCTTTGTGCCCTCATGAGGAAGGAAAGAAAAAAGTATATGTTTTATATTAACTGCCTACTCACACATGATCATCAGCACAAGGTAAAATGTTGTGGTCAAAGTTGCTGGAATTCCAGTGCATGTGATTTGGTCGTTTGTGTTACCAAGAAAATGTTTACCATCTCTACCAATATGTGTTAAAAGTTAAAGTCATGTTCTTAGCTCTGTGATTTTACCAACTGATAAGCAGAAAATGTTTGTTTAAAAAACACAAGCAAATAAGTACCATTACCCAACTGTTTTGCCTACTCTTAATCTGTACGTTATTTGGATATATTGCCCTGTCTTTTTTTTATATTGTTTATCTATTTGATATGTAATACCATTCTCAACTAAATCTAAACATAATCTTAAAATTATGATTTTTAATAGCAAAAAAATTAAAGACAACTATTTCTAAATTCTGCATTAATTTGGAAATAATTAATTCAGGGCAAGCTTCTGTGCTAAATGCATTTGTCTGTAAGTGAAAGAACTGTCTAAAATTCCACTACAGTCAATGGGATCAACTACAGTCAATTGGAGTCCAACGCAGTTGTCCAGATTTGAATGCTTTGTGTCATTTGAGTTGTCCAAGTGTATCTGTTATATTTTCATGATCTGGCATGACCATCAAGAGTGGCAAGTGGAGTCCAGGTATTGCACTAGCTACCAGTACAAAGGCAACTCAGAAGTCAGAGAATCAGCAGAGTCTGGAAGTTAAATGAAAAATGTATGCTTTAAATCATCCTAAAGCAAATCTCCAGGTTTGATTGGATGAATAGTTCTCTAGAAACCCTTGACTGGAATGGCTACTGACTTAGCTTAGACACCTACATTCATTGTTTCCTAAATTTATATGTCTGAATCTTGAACAGAATCCTACCCCTTGTTACTGAATTCCTGCATCCTGTTCTTACTTGGTTAACCACAGATTTCAAGTGACTGTATGGTGTACTAATTCAGAAATGGAATATGAATTCTTTATTTTATCCATTTTAATAGCACTGCCATGTTTTTAACTGTTACAAATATAATCAGTTTATGGTTCTGATGATTATGACAGATTCCCAAGGTCTTTTATTCATTATATTTGGTGCAATATACTAAATATACATGAAAAGTGCACATCCCACTTCTCACAGTTATATCTCTGGGGCTGCACAGTCCTGTAATTGCCAAAAATAATTCCCCAAACACAGCTTTCATGGAGCATAGCATGGAGACTCAATCGAAAGCTGTTTCATGGCTTATAAAATACACTGTCAAATAACAGTGCCAGTGAAATTTTTCCAGACATGTAGAAAAAGGCAGGACTGTACAGAATTACTTAAGATCATTTAGTGTAATCATCTGCAGTAAAAAGGACTGAATGTACTGCAACCGTCCCTTGCAGGTAGTTGCCTAATCTGTTTCTAAATCAGCCTAATGAATGATTTCCTGTTAAGTCCCTGTTCTAATATTTTAACTACTATATACAGGAAGATTGTTATTGCCTCCCTTTATAAGGTTCTGATTCTTGAGAAAAAAAAAAAAAAAATCTTTCCATCAGCTGCATGTGCATTTTATGGTGATTGCATCTACAACATCCTGTAGAAGTGCTTATGTCTGCATTGACTGTAGTGGAACACCATGACCTTTTCTCACCACAGAAATGTAAGGCAGGCCACTATTGGTCAGACAAAAGATCTATACTGCCCTTTATCCTACTGCTTACAGAAGTAAGAGATATATAAAACATGCTAGCTAGTACAGATACTACCCCAGGAATACTCTCCCATAACTGAGCAACTTTAAACACAGAAACTTCTTGCATCCAATCTAGTGTTTTAATGGCCTTTAATGACCTTTCTGATAATTTATAAAGCCTACTTTCTTACATTATTCTAAAATTATAATCTACAGTATCCTTCAGCAAGTAGCTCTACTATTAGACTATAAATCTAGCTGGCCAGAGAAGTTCAGATTAATTTCACACTAAACACTTGCAAATGGATTATTATAGATGTATTTCAATACCTTTATGAGAATTGAAGGTACACTGACTGGTCTATTCTTTGATCTACAATTCCATGACTGTGTTGAAGCACTTAACCTGTCCTATGAACCTCTCAGCAGGGGTTATTAGCTCAGGTGCACCACAAAGGGAATTCATCTAACTGGGTACACATGTTTCTAGGGTCTCTGCACTAAGCTTCACTGTTTTCTGTAGACATTTATTATGCTGTTGTTGCTGCTAATGCTTTTGTCAAGTTGCAGAAAAGAAATATTACCAGATTGGTTTCGGTGTCTTTGTACTTCGAATTCCTGCAAGGATTTTAAAGAGTGATGCAGAATACAAGAATCACAGCAGTGTCATGTTGTAAGGCAAATGTATGAGCAGCAGCAGAATTATGCCTTTAGAGTTTCTTTTCACAGGGAGGGAGATCTTCCTCAGTACTGGGGCATAATAAATATAAATTTAGATTTTTTATTAAAGTTTGATGAAATGTTCAAGTCCCTGTGTACTCAGTTTTGCATCTTTGCAGTTTTGCTTTACATGTAGCGTTGTATGGTACTGTTTAAAGCTTCGTATGGTCTCTTGCAATGTACAACAGCTTTCCTTTTTTTCCTTGTTTATTATTATCAGTGCTCCAGAAGC
>JASSUY010029292.1:1013-71456 GCA_032466535.1 Forpus xanthops
TGCTGAGCGCTGGCACAGGGTGCCCAGAGAAGCTGTGGCTGCCCCATTCCTGCAGTGCTCAATCCAGGTTGGACACAGGGCTTGGAGCAAGCTGCTCTATGGAAGGTGTCCCTGCTCATTGCGGGGAGTGGGGTGGGGGTGTGGATGAGGTGACCTTTAAAGATCCCTTACAACCAAAACTATTCTATGATTCTATGAAACAGAGAACAATAAAACCCTCACATCATTTCTCTATTGTTGCTATTTTGATGGCCAAATTCATTAGATAGAAATATGAGCTATAAAAAAAACAACCCAAAACCAAACCAAATTAACCCAAACTGCATGTGCAGGTAGATGGACCCCTTACCCTCCCGGTGGGCTTAGATTTTACTTACTTTAACTCTGCCTGAAGTCAGAGTTGCACTATGAGCTGCTTACTTCACACTCAGGAGAACATTTTCCTTTATACCAATCTGGCCTCATTCAGTGCTCCTCCCGTCTTTCTCTACCAGTTGTAACTCCCCAATAACTATAACTAGTAAGCTGTCACTGCACCTGCTTTATAAAACAAGAAGGTACCACCAGTGTGGTGGGCTTTTTCCTCCTTTACTGTTGTTGCACAAGTGGGGCAGGGTAGTGGGGAATGATTAGCTACGGATGGTTTTCACAAGGGCATGGTAATGGGAGAGCGTGTCCAGGCTGGGGAGTAACACAGAATTGCTGTATGAACTGGTACAGCTGAAGTCAAGGTTCGAAACACCAAAGTCATGTTTCCTTGTGCAGCGGAATGGGGATCTTTACCAGGTTCCTGGTGGTTGGGTCACAGCTCCTGCAGGTGAAATGCTGTTACCCATGTGAATGCCCATGGTGAAACTGGGCTTCACTGCAAGTAAACTCCTCACGAGCACAATCCGCTCTTAAGTGTAACAACTCTTTTAATGGTTCCTATTTGCTTGGGGAGGAAATAAATGTTTTGTCATGAAGAACTGCTACCTTGAGCAGCCTCAGGGATTTCTGAGGCATTTTATTTATGATGGCTGATGTTAGATCAATTTCTCATGTAGCAATGGAATGAACTTCAACCAAATCTATCAGGCTTATTCTCTGCTGTCTTACACATCACAGCAATTTCACACCCAGCACGGATACTGGGAATTAGGTCCTCTCCATTGAGCTTGACTGAGACTTGTGTGTTTTACTGTTACACTTGGTGATCCCGCTTAGGTGAAAAGCTTTTCTCTCCAAAACCAATTTAATCTATATTCTCATACTCAGAAATACACACAACAGCTGTTACCTAGTGCAGATTCCCCCACGTTTTCATATGGCTAAATAGTTTCCGCTGCGGTTCTAAGAACCTATTGTTCTTTTATTTCCCTCAATCAGTGCGCATTTGGTTTTCCAACTTCATCAGTATCTTGAAGGCTGTGACACTGCTAGAAACCTGAAAAAAGTGCTCAAATAGAAGAGATTCATAGAATGGAATCAAATATTAAAGCAGCACAGTGAACATATGCCTAAGACTCGCTAATACTTCTGTGTAGACCAGCACAACAGCCACAGAATGTGTTTTTCATCTGCCTTCCACCACGGGAGGTGCAGTTATATTACAAATGTAGCATTTCCAGTCTCAAAAAGCAAAAAGTCAATGGCAGAAATCAGGATGTGAGGGAAAAGGATGGTTATTTAACACACAGCTCACAAAAGTCACTTCTGAAAGCAGCAGAGGGAAAATAGAAAGCCAACCATTAACATCATTTTGTACAAACGTCCTCATTGGCTTCATGGAAAGAGTGGATTACCTTGGATGAAAATCATTTCTCACACACCGTTTTATTCTTGCAAATACCTGTTTCAGCTTAATGAAAAAGTGAAACATCAGGATAATCGGATGGCACCAACTCCCCTCTCTCCCTCTAACTATTGAAGCGGAATTCTTACATCATGGGAATGTTTCACAGGGCACCGTGCATTCCATTCAAGTGATCAACAGGAGAAAAAAAGCTTGAATAGGGACATAAAGAATATCAATTTTGTCTTTTATTGATGAACTAAATGGTTTGGAATGGCCTAATCATTACTTTTGGGTCTCTTCTTGCTGTTACAGGTCACCAGGCTATGACAAATACCAAAACCAGCTGTGCCATTTGCCAGATCATGGGATGGTTTGGAACCAGCAAGCCCCAGGAGAGGTGTGAAATTATGCAGATGATGAAAGCTTTAAACACAGTGATTTAATTCACCTCTGTGTGTTTCCAGAAAATCCAAATGAAGACATTTGTTTCCAGGAAATGGAAATGGAGGAAATGGCCCAGCTTTGCTTTAAGCTACGTGCATCTCTCCCCTTCTACTCAGAGTACTGTAAGGGTTCCATTGGCCTCTGAACTAACCTCCAACCCACCTACCATAAAGAAATGAGACACCAAGTTAATTATGCAGCCTGGAGACATCTCCCTTTCACAGACCCTGGGCTTCTCAATGTGCTCTCAATCTTTTTCTCCAGATGGTGTTGCTTCCCTTCAGTCGCTCCATTGTTTCCTTCATTACACAAGTGGTTTCTTGATTAAAATTTGACTGCCCTCCCCTCAGCATTCTCCAATTTCACATAACCCTTGCAGTTGTTAAATGTAAAATATATCTGTAAATAATGCCTCCAAAGTCACTCACTAAAAGCATTAAATGGGGAATGGAAGTGCATTTTGATCCAATGTTCCTCTCCCAGAAGATAGATGTAGCAGAGTTTATCACTAATATGTCAAAGGCCAGATGCTTACCTGGACTGATATAGTTTACAGTCCCCTAGCTCACTGTCATCTCTATCTCTCTATACCTGCCTGTTCTTTGTTGTTAGCATGGTAGATAATTGGCCTGTCTTTATTTTCCAGCTTTTATACATATGTATACAGTTTGAATCCTTGGGTGTCCCTGAAACAAGCTGTTTACAAAGTGACATGGTTTAGTGGGAGGTGTCCCTGCCCATGGCAGGGGGTTGGAACTGGATGATCTTAAGGTCCTTTCCAACCCTAACTATTCTATGACTATGATTCTATAAGCGTGACAGTTTGCGTAGTCCCCCTGGTAACAGAGCTATTTCCACTGTGTAACTCAATTCTGATGAAAGTGTATCAGGGAGAGGTAAAATTTAGAAGATTTATGGTTTCAGATATTAGAAAGAAAGCCCTTGAAATGCAGAGTGTTCTCCAAATGGATTTAAAATTCTGTTCATCTGAAATACTGGAAGTGAATCCTCTCAATAGCAGTTTTCTTCAGTCTTAGAGAACGTTGTGCTTCTGCTTGAGGAAGTCTCAGGAGAAGAGCTTTTCAAGGGAATTATCATGTCAGTACTGCCTATAGCCTTGGCCAGACCATACCACAGAAATCAACAGCAGAGGGGAAAAAGCACATTTTGAAGGTTTTAAAAGACACAGAAAGTTGGATAGCAGGAAACACACGTTTTCTATTTATCAAACCTCCCTATTCCTCCCTACGCGCCTATTTGCACAAGAAGCCATGTCACTATAACCAGCCTCTGAAACTGAGAGCTCCAGGAAAACTAAAGGAAAACCGGTGCAAATACTCACTTCAAGACACACTTCAGATGCATTTCACAAGATCTGCATGTGCTAAACTGGACGAATTGGGTTGTTTTGCTGGAGTGCTTGACTTGAAGTTAAAGGAATAGTAATCATTTCCTTTATGCTAGTCATTGGGCATAAAATAGAAATATAAAACTCTCAAGGTTTTATTATTACTCTACATATCAAGGAATTACAGCTTTTTAAGCAGACTTACTAAATTTACTTGTCTTTTCGTGTCTATATGATGCATATATATCTCATGCTGCAAGCCTGTCGGAAATAGAGCTTGGCAGGAAGGTAAAATATTTTGCTTTTCAAATGACAGGCTTATGTCTTTATTTATTTATTTATTTCCAAACGCAGCTCTCAGTCAGAGGAACATTTGTGTCTGAAATTCTGAGTGGTAAAATCAGCGGTAAAAGCCTGATCGACTTCTTTCAGTCAGAACTTCACAGCCATAGTGCACATAGCATCATGCCCTTCAGGTTCACTTTGCTCCTGTGGCCCTCAGTCTTTTCACTGTGGCTGATATCATAGAATCCCAGACTGGTTTGTGTTGGAAGGGACCTTAAAGCTCATCCGGTTCCAACCTCCTGCCATAGGCAGGGACACCTTCCACTAGAGCAGGATGCTCCAAGCCCCTGTGTCCAACCTGGCCTTGAGCACTGCCAGGGATGGGGCAGACACAGTTTCTCTGGGCACCCTGTGCCAGCGCTCAGCACCCTCACAGGGAAGAACATCTTTCTAATGTCTAAATCTCCCCTCTTCCCTCAGTAACTTTTGCTGTGCTCCTTCCAGAGGCTAATAAAAAATACACTTCTAAGTGCAGATTTCAGGCTTGCTCCCAGCTTTGTCTTGTGCTAGAGTAAGTGATGCAGTTTCCACTGGTATCCTTCCCTTGCATCCCTTAGCCATTCAGTTCATAGCATACTAGACATGGCCAAAGGCTGTGATGCTTGGAACAGCAGTTTATCAGCTGTTAGCACTTTAAACAGAGGACTAAAAGCTTAAAATCTTGCAAAGCCTGATTGCAGTCTGGGCCTTGGGTTTGCGCAATAGCTCTAATAAAGGAGATGAGAACATAGCAGGAAAATGAATCCTCAAGTGTCCTAACATGTTTATTTCAGGGACATTTTCAAAAGCTCCTAAGAGGGGATGTAGGATTGAAGATAAGGTCTGAAATGTCAAAGATTACAAATTGCAATACGAAATCACAGGAACTAGAACAGCACACTGTGAAAGTCCAACCAGCAAGGAAAGCATTAGCCATGTAAATGAAACAAGCACAACCAGAAGCACATTAGCCCAAACAAAAAGTTCTGACTCTCTATATGCTTGACAAAATCTTTCTAGTGAATATTTATTTGCATTTTCAAAGGAGGCACATCATCCAGTCCCAACAAATGGATTTATTTTACTGTTTCTATGACAACTGTTGGCCTTTCAGAGCTACCAAATGAAATGAATGGTAAAAATTCACCTTGTATGGTAAATTGATTCCCATTTCCTTAGCCTCATTCTATAACACTACTTCAAAGATGCTCAGTGCTTTAAGCTGTATCATGTTTCTGAACAGATATTTGTATTGGTTTTGTATAGAACATTAATCCTAGACCATGAACATTTGAGGTCTCAATAAAAAGCTTTTTGTGTGTTTTAGATTTGTACATCTCATTACAAAATTAAGACTGTAACAGTCTTGATTATGATTACATTATAAGATAAAAAGACTCATAAAGGTCCTTGCAGACCATCATCAACAAGTGACATGATTCCTCAAAGGTATTCCTCTGTTCTTGGTGGGGTCCTATGTTGTCCTTAACCAAACAGTAAGAAAACCTGATTATTCCCTACAAATGGAATTCTGCTGTGGCTGGCATGTCTAAAGACACGGGAGAAACAAGTGTTACAGAAAATGCTTTCCTTTTAAACCTAGAAAATCTGGAAGGTGCACAAACACTTCCTTATGGCTGAAGCAGAGCCTGCAGATTCAAATGCTAAACTTGGCTTTAGAACCCATTTTTCCCCAGAAGTGGCTGTGATTTTGATTACTTCTTTTTATGGGAAATGCAGGAATGCCCTCATGGTAGTTACTCTTTCTGCAGTTGTTCTTCAAGTGCTTCATGATCCTGTTATTTTCTACAGGTGCAGCTTGGGGTAAACTTCCCTGTCTTCTATCCCTCTCCCACTCTTGGTGAGAGGCCAAGTGTATTTTAGGAGATCTTGGAAGGAACACTGAATGAAAGGAGGAGTTGTGCCAAGCGGCTTTCATAGAAAGCTGCCACATGAAGAAACTAAAGGAACTGGATCCCAAAGTCTGCATTTTTTCTCTTACCAAAACAGCCAATTTGCAGGTTTCTGGGTACGGGACATATGAGAGAAGATGACATAGCAAACTCATATGAAGAACAGTTTACTCAGGAAAGCAGAACCTTCTTGCTCACTTGTGTATTGATAAACTGACATGTTACAATGCTATTTTGCAGATGTTTTTTCAACGCTGCATCAAATATAAATAAGCAAGAATACTTACATCGGCAGTATGTCACTGGAGTTTGCCATAGGATCGCTGGTCACACATTAAAACCCTTACCTTGAATAGGTAAAAGACTGGAGTTTCAAGTCCAAGTCCTCCATCAAGCAAAATGAACTTCAACTTAAATTCCCAGTATCCCAGGTCAGTGCTCTGGCAGCTGATTTTCACACTGGAAACATCATCTGGTCTAAAGAAACTTTCCCCTCCCCTCACAAAACAAATGTAAAAGTAAAAGCTCATTCCCACCTACAAGAGGTCTGAACTTCAAGAAACTGCCTTTTCCAAAGAGAAGTCATATCTAACCCTAGGAAACCAGTTTATTTGGATTCTACAGCCTTTCTTCTGCTACAAAAAATAACGGGGTACATAAAATACAATGTGTAGTTACAACAGACTGATG
This sequence comes from Forpus xanthops, assembly GCA_032466535.1. Classification (NCBI taxonomy): domain Eukaryota; kingdom Metazoa; phylum Chordata; class Aves; order Psittaciformes; family Psittacidae; genus Forpus; species Forpus xanthops. Next base: position 7,510 of record JASSUY010029292.1, read on the forward strand.
TGAGATTTCTTATGGATATAAAACCCCAGAACTTCAATTTATGAACTAACTGGGAGAAAGAAAAAACATGTGTGTTTTTATATATGTGTGTAAAGATCATCTTTTTTTGGAAGGTCAAATAGTAAAGGACATATATATATATATATATATATATACATGTGTTTCTCAACAGCAGAAAGCACTCACTCCTCATCAGATGTTTGATGTTGAACTGAGGTTTCATTTCGTGGTTGAACTGAAGTTGAACTGAAGTCTCATTTGGGACGACTTTATTTCTGTCTGTACATCTGGATGGACAGATGAGCCCCAGAAGTTGCACCCAGATGCCTGCTTTGTCTGGTCAAGTGCATCTCAAACCATTCACCCACATGAGAACCGGTCACATAAGTCTTTGACACTGACTAATGACAAATGTTATCCTGATGGTCAACAAGGCACTTTGCTTCAAGGAGGTTCCAACCTTCTGACTCATCATTATGAACAATCTACTTAAACACTATTAGCTCTTTGCCAACAGCTGCCACAACAACTTTTAGGCAGTTCAACCCAACTGAATTGCGTTGCTCTACGCTGTGTTACAAACACATTAGCACTACCGTTTACTTCTAATCTCTGCCTCCTCACTGAAATCTCACTGCAGTTTTAAATGGCACATATCTCAGGCTTGTAAACAGGAAAACGGTGAGGAGCTTGTTATGAGCTTTACCTGCCTCACTGAACAGAAATGAAGTATTTTTTTCACTGCTATTGCTATGAGCTACTCCTCTGTGTCATTTCTCAGAATATCCTTAGGATGTAACCCGTGGGACACTGCCCTGAAAAACAGAGCCTCAAACCCTCATCCATCAGCAGTGACTGCAGAATTAAGCCAGGCAATAGCCAATAATACCACTAACCACAAAAATCTAGTGCCTAGTGAAAAATAAGCTTTGGAGCTCTGCAGGGAAAAACCACTCCACGAGTGAGATATTGTGGAGCAGGCTGAAAACGCACTGTAACCACCCCATCTGCTGGTAAGGGCTGAGGCTGCACGCTGCCGCTCTGGAAGTTTCTAGTTAACACAGAAACAGGTAAATGTATTGTGTTGGCTGTGTTTGGGTCCTGGAACACCCGGGTTCATCTGTGATTCAGGTATAGTGCTAGCCAGGTCAGCCCTAGATCACTGGGTAAGAGTGGAGAGGGCAATGCGCTGTTGATTGCCTGGTTTGCTCCCAAACCCTGCACAGTAACATCTAGTTAGTAAGCAAATTCCTCTGTATGTGTAAACCACTGGGACATCTCCATCTTCTAAGAGATACAGCACTTGGTGAGCATGGTGCGAGTAAATACCAGCAATTGATCAGCTCCAGCCTACTGATGGGGCAGCCAAGTCATCCATGATCTATTAGAGATGGATCATGACTGCAGTTATTACTGATAACAGCAATATAATTACAACACTGTTGGAATTAGTACAACATTTGTTAATAACAATTGCTAAATGAATTTATATGGCATATTATTACATGGCAACTGTTATCAGAGAGCTGTTAAAACTATTCACATACACTCTTCAGGGGAAAACCATGTTTGAGCGAGGAGCCAGGGCAGGTAGCTCACACCCATTGCAAAGGACTTAAGGTCCTGCTTGCCCTTTGAGAAAGGAAGATCTCTCCACCACCAGGGACCTGCCTTCCTAGAGAGCTATAAACTGATGGGTCTAAGCCAGGAACTTCTCAAGTTAGTAGGGAAGTACTGCTGGTTTCAATGGGGTTTGGAGCAGGACTGGGAGAAACCTAAGGCAGGGAATTAAGGAGGTGTGCAGACTCCCTTTCTGGTCCTTCTGTCTTCCTGATGAGCAAAGGATAGACAAGGTGTATTGAAACTGTAACTTTGGTTATTCTCTGTGTTTTTGCTTCCTTTCCCTTCCCCTTTCCCTTCCTCTTCCCCTTTCCCTTTCCCTTTCCTTTCCCTTTCCCTTCCCCTCTCCCATCCTCTATTTCTGTTACTGTGCATTCCTTCGATCCTTTAAGCGCAACAAAACAATGTGCAAAACACCAACAGAAACAAAGAAGAAAGAACTCCTATGCTTAGCAATTAATGTGGTGTCAGAAGCTGCACTTAGGCATGAAGTCAGCCTGTGAAGAAGGATTCTACTGCCTTATGAGAGCGAAAACACACGTTTTACATTGTCCCTTTCTCACTTTCCAGGTCTGTATTCTCTGGCCACACGGGCAGAAGAGTTTGGAAGAAGAGCCTGCCTTGGAAGGCAGCTGGCTCCCAGAGATAAACATCTTACAAATTAGACCTATTTGCATATGAAAAGAGCAATCCTGACAAACAGTTACTGTCCTGAAGCAAATGCAAACTCCGAGTTCAGCACAACCGAAAACCATTAGAAGTTATGATGTGAGACGCGCCAAGACATCAAAAGCTTCACCCAAAGCCCACTGAAACTGATACCAAGGGCTGTGTCCACTGCTTTCAATCAGGATGGATTTTTCCATCGCAGCTGTCTGTAGCTGCAGCTGTGCAACACTCCAGAGTTTTGCCTTAGAAATCTTCCCTACTCTCTAATTTAAATATATTTTGTCCCCATTCCTGGATCCCATTCAGCACAAAAAGACCTCTTCCAGGACTCGTGGGCTTAGCAAAGGTGAAATCAACATAATGAACACGCAGTCTGGGTTCCAGAAAGCCATCCTCTAAATCAGACACTTCACTCTGTGACCCCCTATGTAAAGTGCATCAACTTTTTAACAGTGAATACCTGGCATATTGCTGGGTGCATCCACTCTGTTCAGGTTCATTGGGAATCTTCACCCCCTTCCATAGTGACTAGCTTTCCCTCACTCCAGGCTGTTCAACTCATGTTGCCTCCAAATCCTCCCCTTCTCTCGGAGCCTGCTTCCTCCTCTGCTCCTGCAGTCAACCCTCCCACCAGCCCTTCCTCCTGGAGCTCCCAAGCAGTCATGGGTTTATCCATGCCTTAGCAGCCCTCCCCTTGGTTTGTGTACATTAATGAAGAGCCTGCAGCAGGAGCAGGTTGGTATTGACCCAGCTGAGCTCCCTGTTCAGCACTGCTGCCAAGCTGCACAAGGGAAGCAGCAATGCTTGTGGGTTGTGATAGCTACAAGAGGGAATTGGAAGTTGTCATGGTTTAAGCCCAGACAGCAACTGAGAACCACAGAGGGGCTTCCTCACTGCCCCCCTGGCTGCCAAGGGGGATGTGGAGGAGGACTGGAAAAAGGGTAAAACCCCCATGGGTTGAGATAAGAACACTTTAACAATTGAAATATAAATATAATAATAATTATAGGAAAGAAAGAGAAAGGAGAAGGAATAAAGAAGTGGTGCTCAGTACAGCTGCTCACCGCCCAGCTCATCCCCAAACAGTGATGGGTCCCTTCTGGCCAATGTCTGCCTCAGTTTCTATGCTGAGCATGATGTTTTATGGTACAGAATATGCCTTTGGCTAGTTCAAATCAAGTGTCCTGCCTCTGCTCCTTCCTGCCTTCTTGTGCCTCTCCTCCCTGGCAGAGCATGAGAGACTGAGAAGTGCTTGATCAGGGTAAATGCTACTGAGCAATAACTAAAACGTCAAGGTGTAATCAGCATCATTCTCAGAATAAGTCCCTAACATAGCACTGCACTAGCTGCTAGGATGAAAATCCACTCTATCCCAGCCCAAACCAGGGCAGGAATCTTCCAGTGAGTTTGATTTGGAGGTTAGCCTGAGGGGATTTCTACACAGATGTATGGTTCTGAGATTCAGTCTTCATAAGAAGAACACCTGAGGAACTGTATCTCGAAGTGAATGCGATCTCCTTGTGCTAACATGAGGCCTCCCTGTCAACATGCAGCTCTCAGAGATGGTGCTTCAAGGCTCAGTCCTGCCCCAAAGCAGGGAAGGCAAAGTGCAGTCCCCATTAAGGACGGGACTTTGCATTTTGATTATACCATGTGCTACAAACAGTTTTAGATTTAAGAGGTTCACCTGCAGTGTAGGATATTTAGATTCTTCTTCACTGTGACTGGTTCACAGTGTCTCCTATCTGAATTGTAGAATTCCTTGGCCCTAAAGATTTCCCTTTTTTGTTTAAATAGGAATGACCAACCACATTGTTTTAATCTCTCTAACTAGTTAGATAACACTGAACAGGAATAAACCTATTCATCCTTAAGGAGGGTGCTTATACTTGCATCAGTTCTGATAAGCAAACCCATATATTTGTGCAAACAGAAAATATACCTGCAAATTAGTATTGTCTACCCAAGCTACTACTAATAGTGAATGAGCAGCAAAGCGCACACTGATCAAGTATTGAATACGGAACTACATGAAATGGTTATTACTGATGGAGCTACCTAGAGAGTAACTCTCAACAGCCTCAGCACCCCTCTTTGCAGTACTCCCTCAGCTTTAGTTGTGATGTTACCATCTAAAGCCTAGCAGTAACCTGTAACCCAGGTAATTAAGCTGGCCTGAGAGGTAATGTATGTTCTCTTTTCCTGGTTCTGCTGCATGCTTCACTTGCTATATCCCATTTTAACCAGCCCGTTCAGCTGCATTTAGTCTTTTGAGATGTCAGATTGATTTTTATTCTGGCTACTAGACACTGCTCAAGATCATACATTATGGACAGTACTTTGCTGTCATCTAAGCCACTGCTGTAGTGGTGGCTATTCTGTAAGGTAGAAGCCCAGATATCTGCTGCTATGTGATAAGTACTAAAAATGGTACATTGCGATCCAAGCTACTGTGGCATTATAGCCAAAAGAGGATTAAGAATGGGATGGCTGCTGTAAGGAAAGGCTATACAGGGGTGCAAACATCGCTCCAGTGGTTCTTAGAATAGGAAGGGAGAATGGCATTTTCTCTTTTAAGAGAAATTTCTCTCCAGGGTGCACTGCTGCTGCTTTGCTGCCAATTACTGCTTCCTGGCAATGAGCAGAGACCATGTGCTTGTAGGCCATGCTATCTGATTAACAACTGCAGTACAGAGTCACCTGAGGAAGAAGTGTCATTAACATGAGCAAAAAGGAATCAATAGCTGTAGCGTTATCTCCACACAGTATTTTTTGTGGGAAAGTGAGAGAAGGAAGTGAAATAAAATAGGAAAGAATTGGAGCAGGAGAGTAATGATCATAACTGCCTTTAGATAGCTCCCCAGAGAGGAGGCAATGGACAGCTTTTGCTTGGATGGGGCTGTTCCCTTCCCCAGTGCAATAACCCCCATCAGTTTATATGTCACTAAATTCCTGCAAAGAGGAAGATGACGTCCACAGACAAGCCCAGGGACAACTGAACAGAAACATTTACAGTCTCACAACCTGAATCTCAGGCAAGCCCATAAATGCGATTCTACTCGTGGGAGACATTGAGAACACCATGATAGTCTTAGAGGGGCTGGGGCTGACGTACAACCCTGCTGCTAACTGACGACCTGATCTTTCTTGGGGTTTTAACAACCCAACAAGCTGAAGTGGTAAAGAGGGGAAGGAGAATTATCGGCATCTTTATGTAGCTTGCTCTTTATGTAAGAAACATGCAAGTACTAATGTAGAGGTTTAACTTAGTAACTGAGTTTGACAAATACAGACCAGAAGGCGCGGTTTTCCTAACACGTTCATCCAGCTTCAGAGGAAGCCAAATAGGAGAAAGACAAATGGAAGTACACAAGGCAAAACCAGGTCCACAAAAGCTGGAATCCAGCTTACACAGACCTTTGGATCACGCGGCACACCTAATTGTAGTATCTTACTTTCTGCAAGATACAAGGCACTTGTGTGAGGTTTACAGCTTGAGAGATGACAGATTCCTGAGGGCAGGGCTTTCCTCTTTAAGATTTGGGTATTTCTTTGTCACTCTACATTTTGTAAGTCTTCAGCCTAAATAGACCTTCACTTGCACTTTCTGCCCCTAAACTGCTTTATCATTTCAGAAAGTAAATGACCAAAACAGTGGAGGGAAAGTCATCAAATTGTTCAGTTCTCAGCTTTTTGCTCTCACAGTTCTATTCTATAGATGTAGCATGGATAACAAATGCAACATCAACCTGAGCATTTCATGTTTTCCAAGTAGAAAAATACTCAATGCAATTACTGAAGGGCACATAAAAGACTGCGGAGCCTCACAAAAAGCCTGACTAACAGCAATACAAAACATAACTCATGTCAAAGCCTTGAAATGAGGAAGAAAACTTCCTCATATACCCAGATAGCGTAACAGAAATGAGCCCACAATGAAAATCCAGGGTTGTATTTTTGCCCTCCTGGTTTGGATGGGAGGTTGGGAAAAGGTAGCTCCAAGGTTTAGGAGTGACAGTCAGTCTTCCTCCTTCCTGAACACAACCCAGGGACTCGCTCACCAGGACATTCATGTAATCCCTTCCTCCACATTCATGTCCCACTCATACTCAGTTCTAGAGCCTGGGAAAGACAAAAATCTGATGGCACAATTTGATCGTGACAGTGATCCTTATGGAAATACATACAACAAAATAATCACTGAATGAATATAAGCCAGATGTCAGCTGGGCAGGGTGATACAAAGGCATTTAAGAAGCAGCTCTAATCGCCAAACTCCTGTAATTGCCTTCCCAATGAAAACCAATTGAATTAAAAATAGGCAGGAAAGAATCATAAGGTCTGTAGCCCGGTTATGGAATGCATGTGGGGGCAAGATAAATAATGTAAGGGAAGCAGGGTGGCACTAAAAGCTCTCTTGGTCTCAGCTCTTCAAAACAGAATGACTCGATGCTGAAAGCAGAATTAACGCAGGCAACCTCAAGGGCTGGTAGGGTGGGAAGCCCTACCAAGGTACTTATGGACCTCATGAATGGGAGGGGGATTAGGCACTGGGTGACCTATAATTTGGGGAATTATAAAATCGTCTTTATTTTGAGGATAAATGCGCCACAGACAGGTCTTGTAAATTAAGCAAACACAGACATGGAAAACATTCTATGAGGATGACAGCAGGAGAACACCTTAGTGCAAGGAGCTGATCTGCCCCCCTGCATTGTGCTATGTTGGACAAGATCCTTGTGCAATAACTCCATGGCTGTGCAGTGCAACCCCCATTAAAAAGCTGAAAGGAGAAACTTCGTTCTTCCCTACATGTTCCCTTCCAGAATAAAAATCAACTTGAACTGCAGGATCTTCTCATAAGCAACACCATGCACATCTCAGCTCACTTTACCCCTGCCTTTCCCAGGGATGTACAGTGATGAGAGGATCTCGGAGGCAGCCCATGCACCAGGATACCATAATGATAGGAATTCTGTAAACTATCACAGACTAACCACAACAGCCAGGAAGCAGAAAACATGCTTGCCTTGTGTTATTCTGTCAAGTGATGTGTTTATTTCCAAGAGCTGGAGTGCTCTAGCTGTCCCTGTGTGCTAACAGCAAGGCAATGCTCTCAAGCATTCAGGCAGCGCAGGGAGGTTTTAAGCGAAAACACTTCCCATGCTACATGATGCATAAAGGTTTGGTGCACTCTTTGTTTCACTCTAGGATGCCATAATGGGATTTTGTTTTCAAAGCAGACACAAACAGGGAGGTTAATGACTGATCTGTAAATAGACCTGTAAATATTCACAATACTTAGCCCTTTAAAGTGAGATCCAGCTAATGATCTGTTCAGAGGCATAAAGTTACTTGTTTTCACTAACCAGAAATGCCAAAACTGCCATTATTTCTTGCAAATGGTTTTTGTACTTCAGATATCAAACTCAGTGTCAAGTGGGCTGTGATTTGTGTCAGACACACTGTGCGTTCACCTCAGTGCTCTCCATAAAGTCACTGAAGACCTCGGGGAGGAGGAGGAAGTAACCAGCGAGGAGGTTTCAGCTGCCTTCCTACCCTGGACACAGTGCATACAGGTCACAGCCCTTGCCAAACAGTGGTTGCAGTTATGGGTCAGACCCCAAGTTGTTGTCTCCAGCTTTCCAAATGTACCATCTCCTTCACAACCTTCAGAGGGTTTTGTCTCATTTACCCTTTTTCCACTATATATGAGAGGAATTTTGTGAGGCTTGTGGGACTTTAATAGTAAGTTAATCAAGATGAGAAACAGAAAACTTCGGGGACTCACCTTAGACTGTCCACCTTCGGTTTATCTGAGCCATCTTTGTCCAAGTTGCTGAACTAAAATTGGGTCAGTTATTTCGCTGCTTGGGTCAAAAGACACAGCAATTACATTTATCATTTCCCTATCTCCCCCTCTATTCACTGAGGGCTCAATATAGATTTATGACTCTGGAGCAACAAAAAATCCTAACAAAATCAATTCAATGGGTTTTGAACCTTAAATACTAAAGTCTCATGTAACTTCAAAGCTGATTCATATTAAAGCAGGATAAAACTAAATCCCTCAAAGGTGGAGTACAATACTAAACACACTGAAGTTGAAGTGTTTGTAGAGACAGATTAAGCAGGCTCGGCTTTCACACCCCAGCTCCTTGAACCTCGTATTTCAGTGAGGGCAGGTTGGAGGCCTTCAGATCTAATGAAGGCATGCTAGGCAGTGAGGTGACACTTCTGATGCAAGTGAAGAGGGTTATTATCAGTGGCAGAACAAACCTAAAACCCCCATGGCACTGCTGTTAAGCACTCAGAGCTAGACAGGAGCGGGAAGGAAGATGAGCTTCTCAGTCCAATCTGGACACCAGGAAGCTGGGCTCTCTTCAGATAAAGCACAGGAGCACAGGTTTGTTCCTCACAGAAACGCTTCCCGTTCCTGACAAGGTAATGGTGAACACCATTCCTAAGGGACATCACCAGTATTTAAACCCACATGAAGAAAAATGTTCAGTGAATCTCACTCACCGAATTTCTCCCTCCACTTCAACGCTGACATCTTTCTCCTGGCCCTTCCTGACTTCCGACAAAATCCATTTAAAGCCAGCGTAGATTCTGGTCTGTAAGACATCCAACATTATCCTAACCAGACAGCCCATCTCAGAAGACATTTAAAATAATCTAATAAGTAATTTACAGCAGTAGCCATTTGGAAGTCACAACATGCCAACAGCCATTACAAAGAAAGCCTTGATATTGTACAGTTTTCTGTACAAAAAGAGACACAGGAAATAACTGGCTCTGTGTAGTGTGGGCTGAGATATGCTTAGACATCGAGTGTCAACGGCTTTACTTATGTTCCAGAGCTCATTAATTCCATAAGGTACCTATTAACTGCATCTGTGAAGATCTGAATCCAACTTTATGTTGACAAATTTTTAGCAACTTTGCTGAAGTTTCATTGATATAAAGTTGGATTCAGAGCATCACAGCACTTTTGTTTGGTGGCAGTAATTTAACTTGGAGGTCTCCCACTTGCTCCTGCTGTCAGTTATACCAATGGGCATGAAATGCTAGCCCTTGGCAGCATGAAAAAGCCCTTTATCAGTAGTGTTTGACTCCCAGGGTACAGCCTAAATACAGCTTACCTGTTTTGACAAGTCAACAGATGTAACAATCTCCTGGCCTTGGCTTGGGTGGTCACTGCAGAAATGGGTTAACCAAGTTGTATTTAGGCACAACTTCCTCACTCCATGCTTTTTTCTTGTCTTCCCTTGGCTAAAGGTTGCTGTCCCTGTGACGGAAGATAGATAATGTGAGCATCCCTAAAGCCAGGCTTGACTGAAAGCAGAGAACTGTGCTTCTACACGTTAAAGGAGCACAGACCCTAAAGCCATAATGAAACAAATGTACAAAGATTCCTGACTCCAAACCAAGAAAACAAACAGCCCTTTCCCAAAAAACCCAAGGACTTTGCCTTACCCTATCCACATTGCCTGAGTATTTGTTTTGAAAATAGTCCAAAAGGGCCACAGTTCCTTCTGCCAACATTGCCAAATGCTCAATTACACAAATGCTTCCATCTGGAGAAAGGAAAGATTTAGAGGCTGTTTAGCCAAAACAAACTGTATTTTAACTCTGAGATATGAATGTGTGTGCCTGGGAGGTCTCAGCTGCGAAGCCCAATGAGCTCTTCAAATGGGGGAGTTCCCACAGCTTCTGAAGTTGCCTGACGAGTTGACTGCAGGAGCAATTACCAGACACAGCAGGACAGACCTCTCCCAGCTCACTGCTTCTGAGGTGTGGCTGGATTCCTGGCACAAAAGCTTCCACCCCTTTGCATGGGGCTGTGATGCTCTCCAAGGAGTTCTGGGCATCTTCACAACTGGCAATTAACACGCAAGGCATTGTATTTTAAAGAGCCTCTATTTGGCTCTACACAGCCAAAAATCACTTGCAGTAGGATCCTGACACGTACTGTGCAGACAGAGCCCTTCTTAGTTCGGATATTTCTAGCACCAAGTTTAGGCAAAATGCAAAGCGTTTCTTCTGAAACACTTCAAAACAAGGACGAGGGCTCACAGAACTAAAATAAGTCTGCTGCAGAGCGTTACAATATTTAGGCATCAGGCATATTGCGGCTGACTGGGGAGATTTTTGGTGCAAAGCTGACTTGAATGAGGAAAGATTGCCAACGCCATTCATCTTGCAACGCTCTCCTCTCAAAACCAGCGTACAATGGAGAAGCATCGCTCTTCCTTTTGTACATGTAGGGAAGTCAAGGCATGAATACGTACTTAGCAAAATATATGTGCCAGGAGCAGATTTACGAATGGAATGAAGGTTTCGTGGTAAACCATTCCTGTGCTATTTAGTGAGAAAATATCAAACCAAACCATAGCAAAAATAAACTCCAACCCCAGGAGTGTTCATCTGGTCAGAGATCAGGTTAAATAATTCGTAGCTGGCATAAATCAGTACCTTTGAAAGGAACAACACCAGCTGGTCCTGCAGATCCCTCATTTGGGTTATACTGCATTGGGGGAAGAGTGACTGTCAAGCTGACGTCTCTAGGTAAGGATCTGACCAGATGTGCATTGAAGTAGTAAAGTAACAGAGCCAGAGAAGAGGGAGAGTCAATGAATACACATGCTATGGTAATACAGACCACTAGGAAGAGCATATTTCACTGAATTTAAGATGGGCACATAGCATAAGCCTGGGTCATGACAAAGTAGCCACACAGCCTTTAGACTTCAGCATCAGAGTCTGTCTCTATGACACTCATTTTTATTTTGTTTACAACTTGATATATTTTTTGTTCTCCAGCTCATTCCATCTTTTGAAGTTGGTGTTACTATGGAAACAATTACAGTGTTGGGCTACACGTAGCTACACATACCTCAGGAGGGGGAGAAAACCTCAAAAATGAACGGGTTTGGGGCAACAATTAATTAGATTTGAAATCATAAAGCACTATAGTGATGTACTATAGTAGGAGTTTTATTGCCTCCCCTTCAGCTCCCTAATTCACTGCTGATAAAATCAGCAAGGTTAGCCTACCCCTAAATCAGTTTTGCCTGAAGTGAATTAGGGAGTGCTCAAATGTTTAAACTCAAACACAGAAATCAGGGTTGTGCCACCTCAGCAGCTGGAAAAGACCAGCACTTGGGTAAGGCAGAGCCTTCTGCTGGAGAAAAACCTTCATAGACTTTGGTGTGTGCTAGTGTATGTACTGCATACCAGCAAATTCAATTTGCCCTGCATTGGTTGCTGGGATTCACACCAACAAGCAAGAAATGGCTCATGTCCCTGCTATAAAATGTTCTTGATTCAGATTAAGGTAGCCACATTCAGACTGCTTAGCAAATACGATGGTATCTAGACCAAGTGTCCTGCAAAATCAATGTAATGGATCTTTTTGGACAAATACCACTTGGCCCAGGATGAAATCATGCCAGGGCCATTCTAACAATCCAACTGAAGTGTGGGTTGTACCTTGGAACACATCACTGTGTGATTTCTTTAGCACAGAGCACAACTATCTTGGTAAGCATCCTGAAAAGAGGGTCAAGGAGCACATTGATGAACTAGCCTCTGATGTCTGCATTGCTTCAATGCCAGCTCACTCACCAGCTCTATTCTCAACTGCTCCAGCTGCCTCCCTCTAAAACTTATCAGCTATAGAAAGAGCTAGCTTTAAATCCTGCAGATGTGATCCTATCAATCCCCATGATTTTTGGGGTCAGGGACTTATCCATGTGATTTATTCCTTCAGTGAAGTTGATACAGCCATGTATTTTATATCACAGGAGCCATCAGAACAACTGTGTGTATGGGTACCAACATCTCCCCCACAGCACACAAAACCAGCTGCTTAGATCCTGAAGAAGAGCAACCATTGAAACACCTGACAACAGACAGAAATTCCAACCCATTTCCTCACTGAGTCCGAAGTGCACCTTGGGAGGCCCAGAACAAAAGGGTAAATTCAGTGGATGGAACCCTATGCCAATAGTGCTGTGCATCTACCATATAACTGTTTTGCTTCAACTAGAAGGTATTACTTGATGGTAGATGGCTGTAAAACCTTTCAAAAGAACAGAAAAGACAAAACCTTATTCACTGCCAGTTGATAATTTCAGAGAGTTCTTTAGATGTGCATTCTGTGCTTTTTTATTTGCAATATATGCAACGATGCTTAGGAAGACAAATGTTTTAAATTCAGTTTTCCCTCCACCCCAGTGTTTTTTTCCCCATTAGGAGTTTCTATGGCCCAGCATTAAATCGAAACCTTTTTCAGAGATGCCTTTCCGCACAGGAATGCTTTCTTATTGCATTGCATATCTCTCTCTTCAAAAGGAATGGATTTTATGTGATATTTATTAGCTTCTACTGTATATGCCACTTTTCTTAAACTTCTCACTGTTACTAATTTCTAGTCAGGAGGAAATCCCTCAAGCTTTCCTGCAATACTCCAATATACTGAATCTTATTAAATAGTAATACTTTTTTTCTCCAAGGAAAAGAACTGATTTATTAAATCCCATTTGACTTCACAAGAAATACGGATATGAGTGTATGGTAAAAATTGGAAACATCACAGAAGTCGATTCCCCTGTGACTTTGAGATCTAAGTGAAATACTCCATCAGAATGGAGCAACTTCTGGTTTAGTGGTTTCTACTTGGTGTTTGACTGTCCAAACACAGAAATCTCACAGGGACAGCAGGCAGAAGCAATTCCTTTGTGCCTCTCAAAACTGCAGACACGCATTGAAGGAGATGGGTGCTCTTTACATCCTTGTTTTTGCAGTAAGAGAGAAAGGAACAGCTCTGGAAAGCAGTTTAAGGTATCAGAGCTCGAGGTATGAGCTGAACCCCTCACTGCTCATAAGACTGCAATCATAGTGCTCTACAGAGGTCGTGGTTTATGATCCTCCAGCATAGGCCCTGGTGGATGTATTGCTGCATGGATCAACAATGGAGCCATACGCTTTCCTTATTGAAGAGCCACAGCAACAAATACTTGCTTTGGAAATAGTTCCAATAGAGACAGATCCTTCCTATTGCGGATGGAATATCAGTGTTTAGTTTGAAGAGAATATAACTCCGAAAGACATAGAAAGCTCCATCAGTCCCAGCAAAGTCTGTTCTGGTAGGGGAGCTGAACATCTTTCAGTATCATACTTATCAAAGCAACTTTCAGTGATTAGTTCCATACAAAATTGGATGATCCTGATTTTATTTCACAGTGAATGGAAATGCAACAATTATGAAAAAAGTCAAATTTGCACATTTACATATTTCATGTAATCAGGAGAAGTGGAGGCATAAGCAGAAGCAGTGAGTGGGAGCTCAGACTATGTGTGACTTGTATTATTCTTGTGTGACTTCTCAGTAAACTTGCTCCAAATGAAGTTAAAAGTCATGAAATAAGTTCAACAAACTTCATAAGAAACATGTTTCAGCACGGAAATGTACATTTTGCTCCCCTTTTTAAATTACACTTTGGATACAGGATAATTCCTCTAACAGCATCTCTCCCAGCCCCATAGACTAAAGTAGATGCCTGGATAGCCATATTAGGCTAGATACCTAGCTTTTGATTGGTTAAAATTGAGATGAATCTCATTTAAGAGGACCATTTCAGAAAGCATCACAAATTCTGGGTTCAATTTAGGAGCCCAAAAGTGGCAGGCAAGACCTGAGCCATCCGGAGCCTGAAAGCCTGAGTGGTTTCAAAAGCTGAATAAACCCCTCCTATCCTGAAAAGCAGACTGATTTAGAAACTAAGTTATTGTGTGAAAATAAAGAGAAACCTCACTTCAGCCTTCTTGCTAAATTCTGTTTACTGGACACACATGTTGACGTGAGCAAGTCTGAAATCTAAGAGCAAGCATGGAAAATAGGGCTGGAAGGGCCCCTTGCTTCACAGATGTATCATATCCTGTCTTAAACTGAGGTTGAGCTTGTCAGACGCTGGTTCTGCTTGCAATGCTTCCAGTATTGAAATCCCCATACCCTCCCCAGGCAAGCTATCCCTTTGCTTCACTCGTCTTGAATGCCAGGAAGATTTTTCTACTGTCAAACCTGAGTCTCGTTTACTGCAATGTACTTCTCATCTCTTTGATCCTCTGAACACTGTTTTCTCTTCTCTTTTGCAACACCCTCGTGCAGATTTAAGGAGCGCTGTCACGTGGTTTATTTAATTGTTCTTCCTTTGGAAGAAGCAATTCTAGTTCTGTCAGTCAGTTCTTGGTTGTCAGGCTGATAAAGAGGGCTCCCCTCTTGGAGCTCTCCAGTGTATGTTGCAGTCTGCTGCAAATGCATGTTCTTCCAATTAAGGGGATTTCATCTGAACCAAATTGCTATTCAAATAACCTATTAAGATTATTTTGTGCTATCAGCTTTGAAGCATTCACTACTGATTAAAGTGACCTTTTCCATGAAGACAAATGGAAATGCAGTGTGCTTCAAAGTCAGTGAAACAATAATAGATCTCATTCACCTCTGACTTTGGCTGCCCTGAGATTCCAGTAACTTAGAAACACCAAGGAAGAAACAGCTCAGCGTGTTCATATGGAGACATGCCCAGAAGATGAAGGCAGCGAAAGCTCACATGTGGACATGGTCACTTTGAGGCCTGCATGTGAACATCTATAAACTGTCGTTTGAAAACTGTAACAGCGATGCTGAAGAGCTGTGCTGTTACACAAACCTGCAGTGCTCTAGAAATTATAACAACAGCTTTTCAAAAGCCAGGGGAAATGGTTTTCTATTTCTAATTCTCAACAAAGAGGAAACGTCCACAACAGTTCTGCCCTCTTTGCTGACTTGGCTCATGTCACCTAAGAGCAGGAGGGAAAACCAACTCTATCTTTAGTCAAATTACATCTGGTGTACATAAAAGATGAAATCAGCTACTCAGTTCAGATCTAGGACCAGAAAAAAATCACTTATTGAATCCATTTGGAATAGGAAAGCAGAGTATTTAAAATGAGGAAAAGAAGGGACACACTGCCCTTTAATGGAAAGACAGGATTTCACATCTCATAGAACCAAGTTCAAAACATTGTGCTGAGTCACAGAAACTGAGGAAAACGAAATCCACAAATATGTTCCATCTGATTGATAAAGAAGTATTTGTTGCTATGATTGAGTCACCTTCTTCTCAAGAATCAAATCACAGGAGCTGTGAAGACTTGCATAAAGTGCTAAATAAATATTCTAAATAAATTTAGCAGCAATGAGATACTGATTTCCTCTAAGAAAGCAAGCAATAGGAGAATATAAATGTGATTTCCCTGGGAACCGTCAGCTGTCCAAGTTAGATTTGCTTATCATTTAATGAATTAATGCATTTCCAAAATTTATTAAAGCAATTACAGCTAATTAATGTGTATAACAGGCTTCTTTGGCTGCAAAAACTTGATATATAGATAAAAAAGAAACCCTTCACATTCCATAGTCAGCGACTGTTTTCTCCAAGTCTAAAACATGCTTCAGTTTTGTATCTGGAAAGTAAATGCTTTCTTCTTTCCTTACCCAAGAGATAAGCTGTGATTTCAGAATCTCTTCTGTATCCCATTGCACCTCCTCTGGGATGGAGTCCTAGGTCTTGTTTTACAAAGCTATCTTCCTCCCCCAAGCTCAGACCACCTCCAAGGGACAATATATGAAACTGTGCAGGCAGAGTTCCTCCCCTTGCCTTATTTCATCAACATCTGAGATGCTGCTGCTGACATTTTATATATCAACAATCAAGGAATTCACCGGGAACCAATTTTGACTGCAGAAAATATAGTCCTACAGAGCCCTAAAACTGAGCGTCAGACTGTTTTAGCTCCTTCCAACACTTAACTGGTTAATGAACAGAGACACTCAAACTGAAAACAGAAATTAACGTTTGTCAAGGCAAACAAATAACTACAGGGAAACATTTCACTTTAAATTAGTGACAGCATCTTCCTGGGTGGCAGTCGGCAGCAGTGGATTGCTGCCTTTCCAGTAAATGAAAAGCTCAGGAAGGAGTTTAATGAAAAAGAGGGTCTAAATGAATATTACCCCATCAGGACAGCTGAAGATTTCAAGACTAATACTCTTAGCAATTGATGCCAGAGCATTCCAGCTGTACACAGAGAGAACAGATTGTTGCAGGGCAAATTAATGCCATACGGAGTTGAGTCGCTAGTAACTGAAAAACGATGAGTCATTAATGATTCTTAGGTAAACATAAAAGACACAAAAGTATGAGTGATAGCAGGGAAAAATAAGCAACTTGCAGGGCTTTTTTTAAGGCAGCAGAAAATGAAAACATGTAAGTGAACAATGCTTGAATCATAGTAAGCTTATGAATATGTGGTTTTAAATGCTTTAGAAAAATGGGAGGGAACACATCACAGGTCTAGTAGGTAAAGCTAATTAACTGAGCATGAAAGCCCTGCTGTGTTATATGGGCAGGAACCTCAAGAGCCATATGTGCAAAGATTCATTTGCTAACCTTAGTCATGCCACATGATAGATGCTAATCCCGGTCTCAAATGAAGCACTACGCTTCAAACTCAGCCACTACAGCTGCCTGCAGATAACAGTCCTTCAGATTCCATTTCTTATGGACTTATGGTGGTAAAATCCAAGCTGGATAGAAACTTATTACATAACAAATGCCCCTGAAACACATCACAAACATAATTAACAATTCATGGGTTGTATCTGCAGGAAAATAGAGAATTGCTCAGTTTAAGTGTTCTACAACCAACCTTTGCTTCTCATTGAAAACATGGCCTATTTCTGAACAGGCATTCCACAGAAAGGTCTCTTTAGCTAGAGAGGCTCTCTCCAGTGAAAACAATTCTCATGTGAAAAGATTGATTCATATGCAGAGTATACCCTTAGAAATATTTACACGTGGTTTTGAGAAGACAAGAATGAGTAAGCAAGGGAGATTCAAAAGACTTCTAATAGCAAATACTGTCATTCTGCATAGGTGCCTGCAAATTGTTGACCAAGTAGCTCCTCAACCTTATTCTGACAAGCTCATGGGATTCTTCGTGTTTACGCAAGCAAGAAACAATTCTTTCAACTTCGCCATTTAATCCTTTCCATCTTTCTCTGCAAGCTCCCACTTGCAGAGGCACAGCGGCTAGTTGCATGCAGTCAGCAACAATTTGCCTGTTTCATATCAGGAAAACACAAGGGCTGACATTAACCAACCTCTAAGGTGAAAATACTTCATCCCGTTTAAAAGAATTCCCATTTCTCCAAGTTTACAACAGCATTTATCTTTGCCAGTGTATAGGCTTAGTTGTTGAGTTGTTAGTAGTCGTTGAGATTTCTTCCCTTTTCAATGACCTAGACCATTGAAATATTCTACCATATGCAAAAAGACACGTGTGATTGCCTGGTTTTTAGTGTTTGTCTCAGTAAATATAACAGCTAGCAGTGCTAGTGGAAGGTAATGGTGAGATGCTGGCACAGGGTGCTCAGAGAAGCTGTGGCTGCTCCATCCCTGCAGTGCTCAAGGCCAGGTTGGACGGGGCTTGGAGCAAGCTGCTCCAGTGGAAGGTGTCCCTGCCCGTGGCAGGGGTTGGAGCTGGATGAGCTTTAATGGCTCCTTCCAACACAAACCATCCTGTGATTTTGATTCATTAGCATAGCCCTGCATTCTTCATCACTCCGCTAAAAATTAAGAGAAGGAATTAGCAGCTTTATAACAAAATCACAAAATCATCAGGTTATGGCCATCAGTTAAAGCCAGAAGGAACTTTTAGTTGAATATAGATTCTCATGATCATTAAAAGATCAGTCTGCTAAATACGAGGCAAAAGGGCTTGATCCTGAATTCCAACAACGCCATCTCTCTATTTCAAAGCAAAACTTTCCATAGTATTTCTTTCTAAGAGGAGGGAGTTTTCTAAGGGAAAAGTGGGGCAGAGCTATGCCAGAAAGTTGTCTGAAGTGATTTCAGGAAGGGGGGTGGGGACAGAGGGAACAGGAAAGGAACAGCTTAATGTTTCTAACCTTTGCGTAAGTATAGAGTAGAAAGGGCTCTCCGCGTGAGTCACTGTGTGGGTGATTGGCAGGACACTGCTGAGTGGAAGAACAGTGGGGGTGGAGGGAGATTACATGAACTCACTGATGACTGCTTACATAGAGAGGAATTACTACACAGCAACCGCTCTCCCAGCCGCACTACTGTCTTTGTGGAAAGTTACACAAAGATCAGCTCTGCACCATGAGCTTTTACTCCTTAAACTTGTCTGCCATCAGGGTGCACTGGGCAAACATCACTCAGAGCTTTGATTAATATTGATGCGTTTCTGAGTTTGTGAGTCAGAAAAATATATGGTGTCACGTGTTGTCCTCCCTCCAGTTTCCTATGTTTATCAGTAGAAACATCCTAGTAAAATGTAGCTACTATCCACATTACAGCCACCTTTCTGGTGAATGCTGAAATACATTGCTTTCCAATAATAGAAAATCACAGACTGGTTTGGGTCGGAAGAGACCTTAAAAACTCATTCAGTTCCAACCCTTGTCATGGGCAGGGACACCTTCCATAGAGCAGCTTGCTCCAAGCCCCTGTGTCCAACCTGGCCTTGAACACTGCCAGGGATGGGGCAGCCACAGCTTCCCTGGGCACCCTGTGCCAGCGCCTCAGCACCCTCACAGCAGAGAATTTGTTGTCTATTCCATGTCCAATCAAAATCTCCCCTATCTAAAGCCTTGTTCACTCTTTTAAAACTCCTGTGCATTTTGGTAATACTTCTGGTTTTGCAAACCTCTGTTCTCCATTAATGTTTCCATAATTCTTTTTTACCCTGGCAGATCAGAAAATTGAGGACTCTTTTTTGGACATAGTCCCAGTAAATTAATACACATTGTTTTGCTTGTTCTTTTCATCCTTCCTCTTCAATCCCAGAGGAAGCTGTTCGGCAATTTGATTTGGACTCAGCAGTCACCTTTGATGGAGAGTAAAAGGTGTTTCCCAAGTTACTGGTCTTGGTAAAGTTAGGGAATGAAAGCACTCTGCCATCTAGTTGTGAGAAGAAGTTCCTCAGTATATATTACAGAAAGCACGCTATTAATTCCCCAGATAGGTAAGGAATTACTAGAACATAAACCACAGATCTTACAGATACAAAACACATTCTAATCATTTTCAGGATAAATCAGGGACTGCAGGATTTATCTCTACAGCCTTCAAGCTCAAAGCAAAACAGAGGCCTAAATATAGTCACATAATTATGTGAAAACCACGAATGTCTTTCTTGCCACAGTTGGGATGGGTTTGGGTTTTGGGTTTTTTTTGTTACTCGCAAGAGAACCATAAAACTGCCCGAAAATGTTCTCCCCAAACCCCACCACCTTCACCCCCAAATCCTTAAATCCTCTACAATTCCTATAATCCCTTTAGTCTCCCTGGAAGTACTTTGAAGTTCTCCTCCAGGCAGTTTCAAGGAGCTGTACTCAGTTATGCAAGCAAATGGCTCAGCAGTACAAATGACACAAGTCTACAATGAGTGAATGCAACACAAGCCTGGGGGGAGAAAACCTCCCAACGGGTTTCATGTTAAGGACAGAGCTCTTCCATCCATATATCTGTAAAAGGCAAAGAATAAGGAGACCTGGGCCCTGAATTATGTCATTAGCATTGTTCAACAATAAAGGTAATTTAATTGTTAAACAGCCAAGCTTAATCCCACAATTTAATCTACTGAAGAACTAATACCATTGCTATGAAAGCTTCATTTCCAGTTAATGAAATCGGGTATTTTTCAATTAACTTGTATCATCTCATATAAATATATGGGCTTCATTTCTTCCTCATGGCCCTGTGTTTATAACCTTCTAAAAGCCAGGAAGTAAGTCAGCCAATTTTATTCCCATAACCAGCTCATTTGTAGGTTTTAAAGCACAATCCACTGGCTCAAAAGCTTCATTATTCCCATGCTACATATAAGCAAGTTTAAACACAGAGTCTAAATGATGTGGCTCAGTCAGTTGATGGCAGAATCAGGTTTCCTGATCCTTAGTTGACCAGGTTGGACCTCTTCTGAAAACAGGCATTTAGTAATCTAACAGACATACTGATTAGCTATCACAAAACACGAGTGTCTGCTCTCCCAGGTCATGGTCACACTAATCTTCTCAAACACGTCTCAGGAGTGCTTGCCAGTGCTCTCCATTCCATTATTCTAGTAACAGCACAAAAAGAAAACCTTTTTCTTTAATTAGAGAGATCCCATCATAGCCACAGTGGATAGAAGTTAACTTTGCAGCATGTTTCATCCTCCCTGAGTAGGGTGGAAATGGGGTGGAGGGATCTGGGGGGGACTGCTGGGCATTGCTGATAGGCTGTAAGGGTTAAAACCAGAGAGTTATCTGTTACTGGGCCAGAATTGCCCATACAAAAAAGGTTAAGATTGAAAAATGCAGAGAACACTTCAACCAAGAAAAATGACATAGAACCTCAAAAAGTAGAGACCTTCTGGGTTTGTCACTTGTCTGAAAGAGGAAAAACACATAGAGCCTTGCAAAAAGAAGTTGCAGAGGGCCTTGGCTAATATATGCAAACACTACACACAGAAGCTCTTGCCCATGACACCTTAGTGCATGAAGTTCTTGCTTCCTGTCTATGAAGAAGACCTGACTCTCATTCTGGACAAACTTAAGTAACAGCACGCTACTCCGCAGCCTAGACTGGCTTCCAGGAAGGAATTGTCAATTCTTTACATCAGTTCATCCTGAAGGGAGGAGGACTGACAATGGATTGGCAGTAGAGAAAGCCCAGTGCCATCTGTGCACAGCCTGTGTAAAACCAACTAGTGCTACAGCTAGCAGCAGTGCAGGAAGGAGATGAGTTTCAGATGCCAAAGGAAGGTTTTGTAGCATCGGTATCATCTCTGACCTATTCAGATGGGATCAGGCGCTGGAGTTGCATACACTACCCCCAGGATTTCCCCAGTTTTATGCCTCAGGACATCTTATCCTTCCTCTGCCTCTTATTCTGGGTTGCTAGGACTTTTCCCTGACTTGCTCAGCCTGCAAATGGGTTTGTGCCTCCACGGCCCTGTGTGAGGATGAGAGCTACTCTGCTGTATCCAAAGGGAAGGCAACACCTTGTTCTTCCTTCCTATACCAGGATGGTAGCAGTAGCTTGCATTTATCCCAGGCATGAGTGATCCTTTGGAAACATAATACTGCTCCTTATCAAAGGTCTTTGGTGGCAGCTCTGGTACTTGGTCTCTAAAATGTGACCTTGCAAACATGTCCTCAGAAGACAGGGACCAGATGAGCTGGTTTGATGATGGTACATGCACTAAACAAGCTAGGGACTAACCTGATAGCCTTCCCAGGTCACTGTAAGAAAGGGATCAACTGGCCCAGATGGCCCATGGATGTGCTAACCCTCCTACCAGAGAGAAGCCTCATTCACTTCAACATGAAGCCACAGCACAGGCTGGGCTCTTCACACCCACAGTACAAACTACCCGCTGAGGACAGCTTGCCCACTGTATCTTGTCTGAGCTCCATGAAAGAGGATCTGTGTTTCTTTAATCACACCTTTCATATATGTTACCAATTGAGTTTATTGAATCAACAAACCAAAACAGAGGGTCTTATGTGCCTAACAGTCCACAGGGAAATGGAGGAAGGAGAAAATAACACTGGGAGAAAGAAGAAAGAGCTAAAACAGAGAGTTAAAAACCAAAAGAAACACTCTGTTAGCAACAAATAATTGCTTTGTGTGTCTTTACAATATAATTACAAATATTAAGAAAGTTATTGGGGAAGAAGGAAAATCAATTTTTCTCAAAAGGTCATTTCCAGTAAGTTCAGCACATTTCAAACTTCTCTAACAATGATTATCAATTAGAACTTTCTGAGATGACTCAAGGGAAGATAAAGTAACCTTTGCTTGAACAGGGTCACAGCATTGAAACAGTACATATGCTGATAACTTCTTACTTCTTCCTAAGAGACTGCCATTATTAAACTAAGGGATATTGAAGTTTACCTACACTATATAAGAGTTCTCTCAGATGCGTTTGTTACTCCTAAAAAGAGTTTTAAGCTGTTACCCGAGCATTTAGTTATTCCCATTATTCAGGGTATCACTCAACTGCGGGGCCGTATCTTTCAGTGTTTGCAGCATCCTCCATTTGAAGGAAGAGCGCACACTGAAAACATAGACCAAGAACATTCAGTTCATTACTCTCACATCAAACCCATAAAATCCATTCTGGGGAATGCTACTGTCTAAATTGAATCACATAAGTAAGTTGGTTTAACTCCTCTTTCCAAGACCAGGAAAGGAGAATCACAGCTTACTAAACAAGTAGTTCCTAAGAGAAAACTAAGAGGAAGGTGTTACAAATCACAGGATGACTCTGAGACAGTGATTTGGTTTACCATGGGAAAAGAGAGATGTGCCCCTTGATGTAACTGGAAAGGTATTTCCAGCCCAAAGAGAGAAAAGATTAGGCAGCATTCTGAGACAACTGGTGTACCCAATGTCATTCAGGCCATGCATATCCAAGAAAAGGAAAAAGGGGATTTACGCTGGAGCATCAATGGGTCATAAATTGCATTTAGGACGTAACTAGTCTAACTTTCAGACTAATAGGTTACATTGAGGGGATTTTGGTCTGCTCTGGGCCCAAGGCTGGTCAAATTCACATCAATGGTTTGGAAAGGATGAGCAAGAAGCATCCACAGACTGTAAATTCAGCAAGATAAAGGACTGGCAAGTGTGTTATAGAGCAGTAAGAATATTCAAAACAATCTTGAAAACAGAAGAACTGATTGTGGTAAAAGACTGTAATTCAGTAAGGGAAACAAAGCTCTGCACATCAGTAGGGATAATCAGCTCTTTAAGCACCATATAGGGAATGAGTGGCACTGATACTCTAAGAAAGTAAGACATCATTGTCAATCACAGGCTAAACAAGAGACTAAAATTTGTTTAAGAAGTCCACATGGGAATGCAGCAGGAATACTGTCTGTGAAATGAAGCAGTTCTCCTTTATCAGTAAGGTCTCAGCTGGCATATACTTAACAATACTTGGGAAGGATACAGTCCAATTCAAGGGAGTCTGAAAGACACTGAAGAGCATAGATACCTTGGAAAAAATCCTATAAGGAACAGCTGAAGAATTCCCTGCCCATGGCAGGGGGATGAAAGCACATGATCTTTAAGGTCCCTTCTAAGCCAAAACGTATTATGAAGGTATTAGTTCAGCATGACTCAGCACTGAGCAAAGTCAGTCATCACAGAATGAAATGGGAAATACAGGCATGGAGTTTGGAAAGGTTTGCACATCACTGACAGGTAGAGAGGGAAGACTTCCTTTGAAGTCTTGAACATCATTGTATTTGGCTTTTCCTTCATCTTCTGACACCTCAACTTCTTTAGGATTTCTGGATGATGCAGCCCTTCCTGGGAGCTCAAACCTAGCAGCACTGCTCCCCTGAGCATCAGCACTTGCTGACCCTCCATTTCTGTGCTACTGGCGACAAGCCTGCCACTTCCAACAGGGACAGAACACGAACCCAGGTGCCTGCACCATCAGGAGCTCTTCTGCAAGCACTGACAGAGTGCAGTGACACAGGAAACACTTCTCCCTAGCAGTGTGTCTGGCTAGCACTCCAGAAACACCTCTGAAGTGACAGTACCCAAGTGTGCTCATAGCTGCAATTAGCCTCCCTTTCACCACCTTCATTATGGCTGTGGGCACCAACTCTGATTCAGCCAGCAATAGGGTTTTTGGGTTTCTCCAGTTCTCACTGCAGTGGCTGGTCCAGCAGGGCAGTGTCTTTTGATCTCTTTCTCAGGCAAACCAGTCCTGTCATCACCCTGGGGGAGCAGAATCCTCTCCTGCAGCCATAAACCTGGCTATTAAAAGGGATATGAGCAACTGCTTTGGTTTCCCTTCCCTCCTGCTAGAAAATCCCTTTCAAATCTATTTCATTTGCACATACCCCTTTATAAAACCCCCCATGCAGTGGCACATCTCACGGCCATCCAAACAATATTGCTGCTTCCCAATTCTTCACGCACCCATTTTATGATGTGATTGTGCCAGCCACTGTGGAGCCAAAGGCAGTTAACAGCAAGGATCAGAAGCAGCAAATTAGAAGCATTTTCCAGCTTCTCACAATGAACATTTAATTTCTTCAACATTTTCGGTTTCAACATGCAGGGACAAATCCCTAGCTGGGAAAAACAGTGGTAATGTATTGTCCTCAGAGGACCAATAGTGATTTATATCATCTGAGGACAGGGAAGAATTCAACAGGAGGCTTTAAAAGAATAAAGAGAGTCAAATCCTAGTAATTCTGCACACTGAACACTAAACCCAGGCAGTTTGACTCCAGCAAGTTACAGCAGCACCAGAGACTTCTTTCACTACTAACTCAGGTAACTGCTGTCCAGCATGGATGGGCTGCCTCCCGTCCATCTGTGCTGAGAGAGCAGCTGAGGTTGGAGGTAATGCCTCTTCAGCACGGGGCTCAACAGGTACAGTATGAAGGCATCCTACAGGCGCCATCCTTTTTCTCCCCACTCATCTGTCAACAAATGCTGCTGTAGCTCTGCTAGCAAAGACAGACGCAGCAGGGTCTCTTAGCCCCTTTTGCAGCCCTGTTCTTTCAACCATAAGTGCTGAAAGAGCTTTTGTGGGATGCTCAATATGCCTCTGTCCAGCAATCAGAGAATTTCTCCATGAGTCTCATAACGTATAGGAGAGGACGATACATCTTAGAGCAGCAGGCAGTTGCTAACAAATATTTCAGCAGTTCATAGCCTTCCAGCAGAGCTCCCTGTGTTTGAAATCCCAAATAGTAGCCTTGCACAGCTAAGATCTGAATGCTGTCAGATAACTATTTCCAAATGAACTCATCAAACATCTCTGCAAGGTTAGTAGCAGCGTAATCAGGCTACTGCAATGTACCAATCTGCTTAACTATGTGAATGAGCTGCACTTGACTGGTGTATGTCATGGCAAAAGAAATTGCTAGAAATAGGAAATAGAAGGCACTGGCACAGGAGGTGTTTTTAGCTGCAGTGAATGAGAGCAAAATGTGCTGACATACCTACATGGAAACCTCGGTAAGAATTCAGGACTCCTGTGATTTGAAAGCAAAGAGAATAATGAATTAAGAGAAAAGGCATCATAGGATGTCCAAAAGAACATGAAGCAAAGTGGAGCACTTAGGCTGAGGATCTACATTTCAGTGCTCCCTGCATTTCCTTGTAAGGTATAGCAAGGTCTACTGTAGGAGTAGAGATCCACCTCTTGTTAGATGGTCTGGGAGGAAAGCCTCACTTAAGAGTGTTAATACTCCATGTGAGATTACTATCTGTGTACAGCAACTGCACCACCCAGCTAAAGGGTTACCTGAGCTAGAAAGCACCAGTAATGAGAAGTGATACAGGGTCTGACTTCGCTGTTTCTCTATATTCAGCTGGCATCCTGTGAAATGCAGGACTCCAAGTGCTAACACTTGGATGCCACAGCGTGGGCACACCCTTAGCAGCTCTTGCTCTGTGACTCCACATGGCCAGAAAATGCTGCTGGACCCAACAATCTAGTTTATCCCTTCATCCGAAACCAGAAGCCTGCTTTAGATCTAAAGCCTGTTTTATTCCTCTTAAAAATTCCCATTGAAGAAGGGTCTTCTCAGGTAACCTGTTCCTGAGATTTACTGTTAGAAGACGTTAGTGACTTGTGAACCTGAGGCCATCTGGATGAGGCTTTTGGACCTCCATTGGGATCCCAAATTTCCAAGTGTTTTTATCTTCAGCTTAGAAAAGGTTGGGAAAAAATTGAAGGCCTCCCCTTGGCTTCATGCTGCTTCTTTCATCAGTTCCTCTATGCCATTCCCCCCTTCACATCCATGTGCCATAAACTCTGTTGTAGGGGAGTTACCTACCATTGGCATCATAAGTAGAGGGGGGTACAGGTTTTAAGTAACATATTTAGACATTAGAAAATGATCCTTATTGTCATTCCCTACGGTTGCCATGGTTTCCAAACACACAATGGGATTATTCATGTTCAGTTTAACACTTCTGGTGAGTGCCTGCTGTTCCCTGTTGGCCATTGCTCTCTGGAACCGTTGTCTTTTCCCTTCTAACAAAACAGGAATTGAACCACAGATTGCAGTATCTGTAAAGAACCATTTAAGATTATTGCGCACTTTTGCCCTTTCATTTAATATTTTATTTCCAAGAAAAATCCATTCATGCAAGATAAGAACCAAAGCTCGCTCTCAACCCAGAGGTCCCAGTGTATGCGCTTCTCATGAGGGACAATAACTAATAAAGGGTGGAAAAAGCAGATGGAGAAATGAGTTAGAAATCAAAGCAGGAGGATTCATTATTTGCTAACAAGCAAGTGGGACAGACCTTTGAGTGTGAAGAAAAGCATCCTCCTGTGGAAACAGTAGGAAGTGGAAGGGATGCAATGAGGACATGAGAGCATTTTGACAATGCCTGGCTCAATGCATGTAAGACCATTAGGTTTCTTAATTTCCATCCTTCCTTCACAACAGCACTGCTAACTTAAAACAAGCAGTGTTCATGAAAAGAAGCTTGGACCGCCCTTTCCAGAAACAATAGCTTCTCAGCCTGATGGAAAGTATTATAAAGGCCAAAACTGGACATTCCCTAATGAATTGCTTTTCATTGGAAAATGCTGATTGAGAGACACTGAACTGTGCTGAAGGAAAATTTAATTGCCAACTTTGTGTAAGAAATGACTGAAATGCTTTATTTTAATTGCATAATTTCAGCCAATGCAATGCCAACATTTCTTTGCTGTGCAAGAAAACTCAGATTTCTTCTGGGATCACACCACCCTTCACAATGAAACGCTTTATTTTCATTGGGACCACACTTTCCAAGCATATAGTAATTGGGATAATAATAAAGGAAATTAAAGGAGTTTGAGAAAATACGTCATTAGACAGAGGTAATCTTTCTGGCACCTTCATATGCATTTTAACCATGGGAAAAACTTCAGTCTGAGCATCTCCCTTTTTGATTGACACCTCAAGTCAATGAGCTTTGGGACACAGTCTGTAGGGTGCTACTTTCAGGAGAGAATTTATAAAGTGAGTTAATACACTCTTTGCTTGTTGTTACTGGCAGACAGTGCTGTAGTACAGTGGTTTGCCTCACAAGGTCTTCCTACTTTGGAAAGCATTCTGCTTTGATAAAGCATTGAATGGGGAAGGAAAAACCATACCATAATGCTGATGTGAATAACTTCTGGTGACTCTTTAAATTATAATGACGCCTCCTTTTTTTGCCCCCAGAAATAGAAGGAAATTGCTGCTTTATAGCTGCAGTAAATCAAGCAACAGATGAAGATGTGCTAGAAATGGTAACGAGATGAGCTGTTCCTGTGTGGGGACTGGGGGAGCAGATTCACATTGATGACGTGCACTCACAGACGGAGTGTGTGGAGGGCCCTGGCATGTTCCTACCCATGAGATAAGCCCTAGCTGCATCATCTGGCCAGGAAGGAGCAGGTGCTGTAGCTGAGGCACCACAGGCACCAAAGCTGAGGAGGTGGCACATTGCTTCTGCTGGCAGCAAGAGAAAAAGAGAGTTGGGTACTTAAGAGAAAAGGGGATGTGTGGTTAATTCATTAGTCCAGTGGAGAAATCTACCCCTGTACCACCCAGACCAGGTACGGTCACCCAGATGCCAGGCTGTATGTTATGGACTTCAGGACAGGTCAAGCTTAATGAGACTTTGTGAACTGAGTTTCATTTTCTGAGATATATCTGTCTTTTATATATGTGCATGTTTCTAAAACACATATGTTAGGTTTACATATATATGTATAAAATATATACACTTATATATAGATATATACAAAACAATATACGAAACATTGTTTTCTATTTGCCTCTTGAAAATTGCACTTCCAAAGCATGGTAAACCAAGCTATTAGGGAAGGGAAACAAATCCTAACTTCCTGTGGCCCAGTACATTGTTCTAGTTAAATAAACCAGGTTCACACAGGCAAGCATCCTGAAGGGGACATGTAGCTTTCTATGTGAAACCCTGTGTTTATCTCAACTCTCTGAAACAGATTGTTCTGTCTATTGATTTGAGAACTGCCAGGAGTTACATCTGGATTGTTCATGTGAGAGCTTTTTAAGTCCTTTTGAGAAGGCCAAATGTGGTGTTTTTTTCCCTTTCATATTTGTCAGTGGTGGAACAGTTCCTAGAAGGTAAATTAAACCACCGGTTACAGCAGAGCAACCCTATTGTGTTCCTCCTGGTCACCATCCGTCCCAACACATTTTCTTCAAAATGAAAAAGAAAAATGAAACTTAACTGCAATTTATTAAGTGCTTAGGTGATGACTCATGGCATGAAGTGCAATCCAGCTCAGCCTTGTCTGCGCTGTTCTACAGAGCTGGACAAAGTACAATCAGTAAGCACTGTTTCCATTACTAGAGCTCCCAGAGCTGACAAAGCGTTGAGAGAGCTTGTCTTTCCATGCAAGACTTTGCTGGTTTTCCAAAGCCCCTGTTTCTAGAAGGACTGGTACAAAACAGGGCTCTTACACATCCAACCACGACTGACTAACCTAGTGTGCACGTGTTAAGGGTTTTGTAAAGAGTTGCATTATACTAAGCTGAAGCTGTGCACTCTGACCATCCTATCCTGCTTCTAGCGTGCACCTCCAGTTGTCCTGATTACATGAAACATGTAAATGGAGGTTGATTGTTTCACTGTGGAAGAAAATACAACTGTCATTATAAAAGATGTCTAAGCTTTTTCACACAGATCTCATCTGCGTCTAGCTATTATCACTGAAAGCTGATAAAACTGATGGCTATAGCCCTGGTCCTGAGAAGTTCTCAGTCACTGCACCTCAACATGGTTCCACAGAAACTCATCCTTAGTCATTTTTTACTGCTGACAAGCCCTCCCCTCCTTGACAAGGTGAATCTGTTTATCCTGACTAAATCTATATCCTCCACAAGTTTTTGTTGTGGAGACTGTTTTGATAATGAAAGCTCATATGACTTAAGAGATGATGCATGTCTGCCTATAAATCCATCAGGGGCTGCAATGGACGGTCATAAAATACAGGCCCTGCAGAGCAGTATAATCAGGACCTTATGAAAAACAGGAGCTCAGTTTGTATCTCAAGCTTCAACTCTATAAACTTTTCCCAAAGTTGTTGCTCCTTCTCTTACCAAAAGAAAGGGGTCATCTGAAAAACACACACCTATATTTGCCTGTATGTACAGTTGAGACCTAGCGGGAATAGCTCTGCCTGCTTCTTCATGAGCATGAGGGAATATTTTCTGCATCTGAGCAATCAGACACCACATACAAGCAGTTGAACCAATAGCTTCTCGGTTCTGATGGACAATTCCAGTTAGATCTCAAAGTCACAGAAGAACCGGCTTCTTCAAGGCGCTCAGATTTTATATCTTGTGCCCACCTTTTTCTTTCTTGCTGGACACAAACCCTCCCAGAGAAGTTAAATGCGATACGGACTTGGAAAGTGTCAGGATTAAGCTTATTCTGAGAAGATAAGTGGCATTTACCAAGTCACATTCAACATATGCATAATCTTACTTTATACCGCTTCTTGTCTCAATGAAGGAGCGAGAGACATGCCAGCCAAATCCTGAGGTACAAAGGAAGTCTTGAAGGAGTACAGTGAGGGTTTACAAACATGCTGGAAAATAATGACTACTGCTTAAACCCAAGTGCTCTTGGGCAAACAGTTCAAAAGAGCTGAAGCAGCAGAGCAGTGCAATGCTGCATTGCCAGGCAAATTAGTATAAATTACAGTGGAAAAAATACTAGAAGAGGAAAACCCAGTTTTGACAGGAAATAAAACATGTCATTTGCTCAGCAGTGTAACTTCCACTAGGAAAAAAACCCTTGAACATACCTATATGTCTAAAGAGCCAAAGGAGCACCACATTCAGCACTCCTAGACTTCCTGAAAGGCATCAATAATTTCATAGTGACATGTTTTCTTTTCGTATCTCCAAATTACAACATAATAGGACAATATGGAGCATTATAGGCCTTAGAATTGGCTCCTTTGTTACACAATCCTCTCTTAAGACCACATTTCCAGCTGAGGGCACTCCAGAATCACCCTTAGACCACAAGGTCAAAGTCTGCTTGCACTGATTCTGCAACAGAAAGCTTTGCGCCCTATTGACCACCCACAGTATCATTATTTCAATCAACAACAGTAGTATCAATTGTGAAGAAAGGGCAAAGTCTGACAGAAGTTTTGTGTAAGAGAGATGAGTGATACAGAGGGGGACTGTCACAGAGCTGTACAATGGATTATGGATAGAGAGAAGAGGTTATGTGCCCACATAGAGGTTTGTAGCTTACTTGCTGTTTCTCATGTTTCTGTATTTGCTAGACACACATCAGTAGTGTAGCAGCAGCTCTAACTGCTTTTCAAACAAGTTTCTGAGTGCATGTTAAGATGAGATTAGGCACATGTTGTTGCAGAGAGCATATTCTAAGTAGGAATAAATCGGTTGGAACTAGATAATCTTAAGGTCCTTTCCAGCCCTAACTATTCTATGATTCTATGATCATAGCTTCACTACAGCCAGTATAATCTTTATAAAAAAGGCTTAGATGCTCAACTAGATAAATTGACATCACAGTAGTGAAATCAACAAGTTACAATGAATGAGTTAACGTAGGTTTATTCCAGCCTTCCCTCTCCTACTGCCTTCATTAATTATTCATCATTTCCAAAGGCACATGAGGATATAATTGTGGCTCAGCAAAAGCACAGAAAGCAGTGTGCATGTTACAGCTGCCTGAGTGCCAGCACTGGTTCAGGCCATGGAGGGCCCTGCTCCTCTCGGTGAACATCTCCAGTTTAATCTGACCTCACTAATACTTCTTTGCCACAGCAGAGCACCAGGATCATGTAAGCAACATGAGTTTGAAATGAACAGAGAAGCGAAGGTTAGATATTAGCAGATATTCCTTCCCCAAAGCCTTCCACTTCCAACAACCCCCTCCAAAATTATCGGTAAATTCAAGGTATCTGCAAAACGAACCCAAAGCTTACACAGCATATTCCTGAAGTGGACTGTCACAAAGGTCACAATGCTAACACCACTATGCTCCAGCTGATCCGGCATGGCAACTCCTCAGTATTAGTTCAAATGGTTTTCATGCGAAA
Organism: Forpus xanthops; assembly: GCA_032466535.1. Lineage (NCBI taxonomy): Eukaryota > Metazoa > Chordata > Aves > Psittaciformes > Psittacidae > Forpus > Forpus xanthops. Next base: position 39,010 of record JASSUY010029292.1, read on the forward strand.
ATAACATTTGAACTCCTTAAAAAGTCTGAAATTGAACCAATTCAGTCCTTGTAAGGAACTACAAATTAAGGAACATGGGTTCTATCTCTGGTCCACTGTGACTGATATCCTGCAGTAACTTCTGCTATCTTTGTGCCTCCAGCTGTAAGATACAAGGTACCTTAGTCTTTATCAAATTCTTTATGTTAAGCAGGAAATAATGTTGTCCCACAAGCGCTTTGCATACTTCCACACTCAGAGAACACAGTCCAAACGCAATATGTCTGACAAAAAGCGTCGTAACATTCTGGTGCAGCTATTTTTCCCCACTGTGATTGCTCACACATGGTGTTTTGGAGGAAACAGGAAGGAGTTCTTTTTACCATTCTGCTTGCTGCTGCGGTTTGGCAGCCTGGAACTTCTCTAAGATTACACTTGTGAGCAAGTGTGTGCAAAATGCTCTCCAAATAGAGCTCTTCTCTTCCATATTTTACACCCAACCTTCAAAATTACAAATGATTGCACTGCTCACAGAGGGAACGGGTAAAAATAGAATGGATCAAACCTCATTCAATGAATCTGGAGACCACAGGCTTCATTAAGATTGTCTTGACTAGACCCCTCTGCTGAGCCAGCAATAGCTCCATTGATGGCTCTCAAATGGAAGTGCAATCAGCTCTGCTTGCTTTTGAGAAGCAGTAGAACTTTACCTGTCAAAACTCTTCATGCTGCTGAAGAAGTCTGAATAATGTACTGTGAGACGAGCCCTTGTTTTATAAGAAACCTCACCCCCCTAAATGCACAGAACAACTATCACACAGTATGCAGGTTCTCCTGTGGTTTCATGTCATACTGGAGGAAAAGTGCCTGAACTTCCTATTGAAGGTTGTGTGAATGGGTTTCTTTTTAATTGTCCAACAGGCATTATAATTGTAAAAGTAGTGTTTCATAATCATAGGATCATAGAATCATAGAATAGTCAGGGGTGGAAAGGACCTTAAGATCATCAAGATCCAGCCTCCCTCCCGTGGGCAGGGACACCTTAATGGCGACTTGACATACACCTATCATTTTAGACAACACAAGATAATACTTCTTGTTAAAGGAAGGGTCTGAGAAGGAAAACTAAAGTATTGGTTTGCAAGGAACAGACAACGCAGCGAGGTACTAAACCCTAGGTGTTATTGTTCTAAGCAACCAAACAAAAGGCAACGTATGTTACAGCTGTAAATAACCTGCCTGCTGTGAGGAACACACTCAGCATGCAAATCCACAAAGCTGAGCAGTTTTTAGTGCTTATCGGTGCCACCTTACTATGTTTAATAGACACGAGTTCTCTGTCGAGGTTCAAAACTATCTGCCTTACTGCTCAAAAATATGCTAGTCTTCATTGCCTTGCTTGCCAAAACCAGCAAGAAAGCTGTCTTTAGTTCACAGTAGAACAGCTAACATGTATCACAGTCTGAAGTGGCTTGTGAGCATGCAGTTGAATGGATGCGTTTATTATACCAGCACGTTTTCCTAGATGTTGGCTATCTTCAGCTGGATTCTATTTTTTCCCTAAGACTATGACATAATCTAAGATACCTGATCCCAACAAGATCCTGCCAGCTCCTTTGAAGATGGAAGGGGATACCTCACTTGATTCCAATTAGAGCTTTGTCTGACTATAATAAGATACCCTGGTGAGACTGGTACCAAATGGACAGCAAGGATTGATGGCGCTGCAGTATTCGCATGGTAATTTAACTAATCAAGCACTGAAACTAATTTGCTCACTTTGCTAATTTTGACGCAGGTAATATTTCACTATTCATTATTACAAACTTTTCCAGTTCAGTGAAATAATATGAACAACTTCTGTTTAATGACACATTTCCTTCTTTATATAAGATTTATGGCCTGGAAGTTACAAACGGAAGCTGATGTTTGTTTGGTTTTGGATGGGAACATGCATCCACATTCTCTGCCTATGAATCCCTAGGACAGATAGCAGAGGTTGGCCTGAAGGCATGAGCTCTAACAAGTTTGTTTCTCACTCCATGCAGACAGGAAGCATCCAGCACTCTAATCACACTAGTTTTCTCAGTAGCAGCTATTTTTCCACACTCATGACTCTGGTTTTGACTTGAGTGCTATGGAAGAGGCAGGAATAGAACAGAGACCATTTTCTCCTCAAAAAGCCCATCCAAGGTACTGTGGGGAGCAGCATGATTTTTGCAGGGAGAAAAGATCCCCAAAACAAGGCACAAGCTGCAGGATGTGATATGGTGGTTCCCCCATAACTTTTTCTACCATAAATGTGACAGGACTGAACAACACTAGCACAAAACAAATCCAGTTGAAAGAGTAAAGGCAATAATTCTTTTTAAGTATGTTAAAAGGCTGTGGAATACCGCCCTAGGCATAAGACTTGTGCGCGCATATGCACACACGCATATTTCAGCTTCTGTTCCCTTAACTCACAAGTTATCATCCTAAAAGATGTGTTCTAGAGGACTACCGCAAGTATTTGGGCTACACCGAACCACAGTTATACCAATGATCTCTGGTAGATTTAGCATGTTGAGAATGAGAAGGGGGGAAAGTGGGACCTCTGATCAATGAAGATATGACTCTGGAACACTATTCTGCCCTGCTTAAGGTGATGATGGACAAAGTTCATTATTCTGCATGTGAAGTCTGGGTTTCATATCCATATAGCACTCATACCCACTCAGGTAATTCTACCACCCATGAAATACTTTGGGGGGTGCAGATTATTTCTGTGTGAAATACACAGTCAGACCCTTTGGTATCTTTGTCCATCCTTTGTTCATCCTTGACCATGATCTGTAGTTGTAAGAAGGTGAACAAAGAAATGAATTTAATGTCATACTGATAGCAAAGGCATACGAGGAATCATGAAAAGGAAACGAGCTGCTGTTCAACCCCAATATAGCATCTGCTGCATGGTGACCACATGGTGCAAATGTGTGATTATCATTGCCTGTTTCAGTTGTGAGGACCACAGCAGTACGAGGAATACTCTGGGAACTTACATTCAAATCTTTACTAATTGGCACCCTCAACGTAACCTAATTAAAGATCTTTTTATAGAAAAAGCATTAGTTTTCATTCAAGCCTCAAGAACATGGGAAAATACAGAAAGCCACACTAATCCATCTTTTTAACATAAATATGTACTAATTAGAGACTTAATGAGACAGCCAATCTGCTATTAGGATAATTCCAGCTAGAATAATTGTGACAGAAATGTTTGGTGACAGTTCAAGTTCTTTAACACATAGCATGATTTAGTTGTGCTCATTACCAAAGCAGTTAGGATTTGTTTCTTCACATGTAATTAGGGATAGGCTGGGTCTTTATAACCTAAGGAAGTGAGGAAACTCCATTTACAACTTGAAAGTGTTGCAAGCTTGCTCTTCTGCAGGACAGATCCTACAGTGTTCCCCTTTGCTCAGTGTCTGCAAGTAGAGCAAGAAGAGTAGGAAGTCAACTGCATGTCCGGCGCTTTATGGAAGAGCTGGTCAGAGACTAAAGGATGTGTCTTCCTTTGCCTACCACACAATGCACTTTGCTGCTTAACAGGCTAACACCACAGTGTCTCATGTCCTGGATGCTTATTGTGGCTGTTAATCTCTAAAACTCTCACTTGAGTGAGAAAGAGGGAAAATCACGAAGAACCTCTCAGTGGTGTAATGAAAAGAGGTGGTCCTTTGACATTCAGAGGCCCTTCTGATGCATCCACAGAGGACAATGCCAGTGCATATGTGCCTGTCCCCTGCACACTGATTAGACATCTGAGAACCCACTCCAAAGGTTTTGCAGGAGGGTGAAATTTGGCATGCTGTTAGTCAAATGCTGGCGTCGGGAAAATGGTAATTAAAGAGTACAGCGCTAATGAAGGCAAAAGCATTCTCAGCACAGGGACGCATTCTCTCGTGTTTCCATTCAACTAAATGGATTCCCTGCAGTCTCACAGGACAGCTCAGCTCCCTAAAGGACATCCATGGGTCCTGCACATGGATGGTGTGCTGCAATAGCCAAATCACAGCCTCTGCTGAGGAAGGGAAGAACTGCTACACACCACATCCACACTGGAAGTGAAGACCTTGAAGTTCAATCCTGATTACTATTAACTGGCGTTGACAGAAAAACTAGCCAGCTGCCTATAGCCCACTTGCTTTCTAGAGGCATATTGACTCTGTACCTAAAGAAAGCTTTCAAATACCAGGTGAGTTCAACTTCCACTCAACAGAAAGCCTCGGAAGACTCCCTCCTGACTCAGCTTCCTCCGAATTAGACACTGAATATCCTTGCATTCTGCAAAACCTCTCCTCCCCATTCCTCAGCATATGCCAAGACAAAGGATGCACTCAGCCCTTTCTGCATCCTCCCAGAGCCTTTTCTGTGGACTTTCAACTGCCTTTAAGTCACAGAGCCACAAAATCCCTCCCTGGGAAAGCCACACGGAGTCAGTCCTAGCAGCAGGCAGTAAATCATCCCGCAGTGAGCAGCCCTCTCAGGCTAGACACAAGAATAAAATGCAGGCTTGGGAACACTAGAGAGTGTCTGGGTTTTTAACACTAGCATATTTAGACGAGGAAATTACAGTGCTGGATTACATGAGAGGGCAGTGTGGGTTTCCTGTAGCATTCATGTGTGTGACTGACAGTTCCTATATAACTGGGGGAGTGAGGAAACCAACTCATGTAACACTTGTGGCAGACAGTTGACAAGTCTCAGCCAGGGAGCAATGGTACCTATAATAACAGCAGTGAAAAGATTGCTGTATAAATACACAATATAAGCAATAAAGGCAATTAAATCCCCAAATGTGATGGCAATTTGGACTACAAGCCAAAGCAAGATTCCTTCAAGCTCGGCAGTGTTTTTCTTGTGCTATCCTTTCCCTCTAGCTATTCTTTACGCAGATGATGTGGTTTTGGTTAACTTAACTTTGAACACATATGAACCAGGCTTTTCAAGGGGTTCTATGGGCTCAGGGCAAACAAACATTGGTCTAGTTATCTTATGTCAGTAATTTAGAAGCAGCGGGAATAATGCCAAACTCCAAACAAAAATATCCCACTACAAATTGAATAAGAAAGCATCCAGTAATATCTGTAGGCTGGCCTTTAATTTAATGACACTGAAGTTTATAGGATATGAAAAGACTGCTTCCTATTACACTAGAAGAGATGTGAACTACTCATTACATCTGTCAGATGTTTGGAGTTCTGTAGCCAGAATCAGTTAATGGTAGAAAATGGATTTGAGAATGAACAGACACAAGAGCAGTATAGGCAGCCTGTGTGAAACATCAAGGGCTGGGACACGGCTCTGCTCTGGTAAGGAGGAAAGATGCATCCAAAGCAGCACGGATTTCCTAACATAATCTTGTAGATGAGCTGACCTCAAGGAACGAAAATAAAAAAGAGCAACCAAACAATGTGTTTAACAATGAAAAAAGATGAAATTGAACTAATGGGTGTTTTCTGCTTTCTATTCTATCACACTCCCATATGAAGTACACCAGCACCACCTCCTCTGATCTTCTAGCTCGGCTATCCAGTGCAGGGAAGCAGGACTCTTCCTTGCCTAACAAGGCTGAGTTTTCCTAACAGATGGAGAACCTGCCTACCTGGAGCACTTCCTTCGGCCATATCAACACACTCCAGGAACCCACAGGTTGATCACTGCTGATTAAGAGTGTGCTCAGGGCAGGCACCATCATCCCGCTGTGTTGAGCATGACCTGGGAGAAAAGCTACAATGAGAGTAGCAGTGCCAAAGACATTGCGACATCTGAGAAGAGGAATGGGTACCCTGCAGCACAGCATGATGCTGAGGAAAGGAAAATGAACCTGTGCTAGACACTGCTGTTCTCTTCTTTGTAGATCATGTAGCCCAGAGGTGCTTTGGAAGGAGGGAGATAAACTATGAAATCATTCCAGTGTTTGCACATCTGTTCCCAGGATTGACAGAGATGGGATAGGAGAGCTGTATGTTAACAGATGCTCTTACTTAGGCATCCCTGCTTCCAGGCAGTCTGGAAATGATATTTGCTCTTTATCCTAATCTGCTATGTCCTATATTTCCCGACAGAGCCAGAAACAGAGGAGCATGAGTTTTTTTCTTTGGCACACCTTCCAAGCAAGCAAATAAACAGAAACCCAAAGTAAGCACTGATTCTGCTTCAGCTTTCCCTCCCAGAGTAGCTTTTACAAACCTCAGCATCAAATAGATGTACTTCATTTTTAAACAGCCCTGGAGTTAAATCAAACAAATACAAACCACTCCAGGAACAGCAAAACTAATGAAGTCAGTATGCACAGAGACTTGTATTTCCAAATGGATCCTCTCATGGTCAATAATGAATGAATGTTGTTTCCCCTCCATAAGAGTGTCACCAGGGTTCTTCTCCATCACTCAGCTGACAATTGCTGTGCCATTTGCAGGAATTTAATTGTTTGTAAGACCTCTGCCCCTATGCCAAACACCACTAGGACTGACCAGTGGTTCCAAAGTCAATTGCAGCAGTCTGGCAGATGTGTACCAAAGAACAAGGCCCCAAAAGCCTCATTTCCTTAGGAAACCGGAGAAATAGTTATGTTTAATTTAGATACAAGACAATACACACATGAGCGCATGGGAGAGGGGATGATAAACAAACCAGAAAGGGATGGCAGCAGTAATCCAGGTTTTGGTGACTGAAATGGACACACAATTGGGAGCCTTGCAAATAACCTTTCCTTCACCTCAAACCAAGCAGCGGTCGCCTCTGAGAGCTGCTTACCCCAGCAACACAGGCAAAGCATGGCTGGTTATTGGTACCATTAATCACAAACCCAGACTGTGAAGAAAAGGTCTTCCTGATGTGCTGACAGCCGCTACTGAGCTTTGAAAGAAGAGGTTGTGTTCAGGGGTAGAGTGGGATTAGAGGGGTACTGCAACCATGATAACTTAAGAACCGGATGAAGGACAACAGGCTACTGCTGATGATGCTTAACTGCAAAATCCTTTTCATGCTAGGAAATAGCTCCATCTCCTGTTGCGCCCACGGAAGTTCTCAAAGTCCTCATTGAAAAGTAAAGGAGCTGGTTTAGAGTCTGCACAGAGCACATAAAACACAAGCTTACAGCTACAAAACTAAATCCTCTCATGTACACGTTGAAATCCCCCCTTTTATCTTGCTGGGATGGAGCATTAGGGAAAAGTCATCAAGTTGCTAAGAGAGATGTTCCTGTTTGTCAAAGCAGCATATGAAATGATGGTGCAGAATGTTCTCAGCTCCCCCTAAAAAACCCTCTCCTATGGTTGAAGCATTAACCTGTCCTACATCCTGAGCTGCAGGCTTTGCTCACTGTTTCACAGTGCTTTAAAGACTTTATTCCATAGCATGGCCAATCTTGGGTGCTTTGCCGGTCTCTCCAGTAACAGCTTTCCTCCTGGGTACTTAAATGAAGTCAATAGGACTTTTGCTGTGAATCTCATGACAGACTTCTCTCCCTTGCAGCCAGGCAAAAAGAGTTAAGGAACTGGGGTGCAACACTGCAACTCTTCCCAATAAAATGGTACATTCTCATTCCATCTTCCTCTGCTCTGGATGCTCTAACACAAACTGAGAAAGCCAAAAGCCATGTGGGAGACACGTCTTTGGAAGATGTACTGTATGCAGAGAGGAAAGCTGAGAAGTGCTCCTGCCCATTCAGGATGGCTTAAATGAGCTTCTATGCACAGCTCTGGCAGGGAAGATAGAGCAAGCCCTTGTGGATAAGATTAATTGGACAGTCTATTTCCATGAGTGGGAAGGTGAGGGCTAAGCCACATGCAGAATTCAAGACACTGAGAGGAGAGTGAGGTTGTGCTAAAGGACAAAGGGATTCAAGCACATATTACAGAGTGGCACAGCAACAGAGCAGTAAAGGAAGAAATCAGGTGATCCCTTTCAAACCCATTCGAGATATTCTAAAGCTGCAGCCTTCTGTCTGGTCAGAGTGATTTATTGGTCTGCAAGGGTGCATGCAGATGCAAAGGGAGAAGGAAGACCCCAGCTTCCCCACGTTGCCATCTGTGCTGTGAAACCACCAGATTCCTCATGCTTTGTAATGCAGGGGCTAGCAGGGAATCATGGATCCCGTCTGCATTCAATCCAATCTCTGCACTCCTCTGGTGCCTGTGAAATACCCTATACTTCCAGAGCAGTAGGTAACAACCAAGACACATATGTCAAACACTGACAGAAATAAAGCTACACAAATAAGATGCCATTACAGTCTGCTCTTGAGAAAGTTCTCTTGTGTCTGCACACCACTGCTTTTTTGCCTGGTTGTTGAACAAATGCATAAGCACACTTCCTCTAAGTGTGTGGGACCAAGCACAGGCCTTCCTCCTGTTCCCACCTACAAACACAGGAGCACAAACACCAGCAGATGCTTGACTTTCAGGGTCACAGTGAAAAGTTTCATAGCAATTGAGTAGCTCCCTTTGCTACTTATAGACCAATCACCTTTACCAGCTGCCTTTTACAGCCTTCTTGCATGCCTTTATATTGGCATTTAACCTATACCAGAATAACATCTGTCACATAGCATTCAAATTCAAGCATCTGACTTACAGATGAAAGTAGATGGAGTACCACAGAGGTTGGCAGAAAGAAAAAGCATCCTAAAGTCTTAATTTATTTGCCCATAAATTGCAATGGAGGCGTGCCAGTCATTCTATACCACTCCATCAGCCTGCTGGTAAAGGCAAGAGAACTTCTGCTGAGCATCTTAAATCTTTCAGGAGGAGCAAGTGGTGCACCACTTGTGCTTGTGTGCTGGAAACCAAGTACCACCCTGCTGAGAGATCAAACCCTCTTGACATAGATCTGTTTGCTGGACAAGAGTCAAACTTCCCAACTGCTCCTGGGAGTAATGTGGGCTGAAATCCTGCTCGGATCCTTACAGCGCTCATACTTCAGTTCTGTATGTAGTGTGGGCTCCTGTATATATTGGATATAATGAGCCTGCTCCATACCTGCTTGCTACAACTTGGAGTTCAAAGTGGTTGCCAGGCTATTATTTAACATGGGAGGAGTTAATAGGATGAAAACTCAGCTCTCCAGTGCTGGGGGGTTTGTAGCTCTGGTACATCACACAGTGCATTCAGACTTTGGCAATGAAAGTATTTACGCTATTTATTGCATAGCCTGGGAAGGTAAAGAACACTGTCATCTACTTTCAAATGCCCAGCGGGCAGCACCAGGCTGGTGGATCCATAGGGAGCATTCGACGTGTGAAAACCCAGCAGTTTTGACCACCCACCTGTAAAACTGCAGTGCTGGTTGATTGTGTTTCGCTGCAGAAAGTAGCATCACTCTTCACTTCCCTTTCGCTTACAGCACCACTCCTCTCCACTAAGAGCTCTTCAGCCAGGAAATCAAAGCAGCACACCTGCAATTTATGACAAATCACCTATTCTTACAGGCCTGTAAAGGAGGACCTTACTAACGATTGCCTACCTTCCCCTGAGCCACTTCAGATATTGCAGAGCTAGAAGGATGGATCCAAATACCACTTCCCAAGGTGTTTGGGAGCAGATCAGTTGCAAGGCCTGGCTTTATAGTGGGTTAAAGGAGAATGAAAACATTTTTGCAGCTCCTGACAGCTTCCTCTAAGAATGAGTGCTACAATAAAACAGCTGTATAAGGATTCCTTCAAAGCAGAAATCATTGCAGCACATAAAGCAAGAGAATATATAAAATTAAGCTTCTTTACAGTAGCAGTTTGTTCAGTCTGGACACTTTTTGGTTGGGGTGTTGTGTTTCCACAGAGCGTTGATGTCCCTCTTTGAAGACATCATGGCCATACAAAGGCCAGGCAGGGATAAATACAGGGAGGTGGGTAAGAAAGAGGCTGCAGCTGCACTGCTTCATAGTATTTCCCAGAGCAGCACCTTGTACTGCATTGCCAACCTGTGTTCTGCAGGCGAAGGGGGTCTGTGTCCTGTGTGGGGCAGCCTGTGTCAAGGTAGGATAGGTAGCTGTCAATCTGAGCGCCTCACTCTGGCGTCACTGCACTGGAAGACAAACTAACTTTACTCTGGCATCACCAGAGCGTGCTGGACTCCGCGTCTGATCCCAAGGCAGGATCGCATATTAATCCTATTGCAATGTATTTTGCTGTTCCCTGATTATTGACACCTTCTTTTTCTTCCCCCAAGCTGGCTGAGCATCATGAAGACTTGATATCTGTGATACTGCTACCTCATGGCATGCACAACACCAAAGTGACAGGCACAAAACCCCTTCAAAGCAACAGCATGCTCCTTAGATCAATCCAGTAACAAGCTCATATAGTACCATTGTTGATTCCCTATACCTCCTCCTGGGTAGAAGATAGATCATTAAATTCCACCAGGTGAAACCTACGTATACATAAGGGTTGTTCTTCTGCAGGTGAGATTTTGAAAGCTGCTTCTGAGGGAAGGTGTAGGCAGCAGTACAAGAAAGCAGATCCCTTTGAATGACAGCCCAAAATACACATGGGGATAGCCCTCTCCTGTGAGTGTGGGGAAACGTTCTCACCTACAGGAATAACAATTCTTGCAGATTCAGGTGTTTAAACATATAAAGAATGTCTTAGAAGTGGAGTTGGGTATGAAGTTCAGTATCAAAGCTCTCCTGTGACAAGGCTATCACTTTAGATAATGAGATGGCTCCCCATTTTACAAAAGGTTCAAGACAGACTCTATACATTCTGCATCTAGCAGCACAGGGAGGCTTCTCCTAATAGCCCCAACAACCATCATTTCATTGTCTGGGATACATCGGGATCTGTTAATGCTGACGAAGGGCAGGGCTTTGTGCTTGGAATCAAAGCAGGAGCAGGGGAGGCTTCAGGACTTGAGGCTGCAAAAGAGCTTTCTGCAAATAAGCAGGAGAGGAAAAGCGAAAGAGGCTAACTGCCACCAAGTACAATGAAACTAGTAAATGATTCCTGCAGGCATGTACAAGGTCATTATCATGCCATACATTGCATAAAGGGTAATCTCTGCAAACCAGACCTTACTGGCCAGCCTGTGTTTCACAGAGCAGGTGGCAGCGCTGCCCTTTAGGTACAGTGAGCCAGAAGCCGTGTGCCATCTGCAGCCCCATCAGCACGAATCCCAGATGCTCAAAGGTTTGCATGGCTGATTCTCCGCTCCACGCTTCGGGGAGGGCGATGGAGATGAGCGGCATTGCCATGCTGACCGCTGGTGACAAGAGCTGACTTGGCCACAGAGCCAGAGGAAACCAGCCATCTGTTAGCTGCGAGGAACGGTAGCAATTAAAGTGGAGAGGAGGAATAAATGAAACCCGAAGGAAGGACAGAGGAAGATCGCTATGAGCAGGGCTGCAGATTAGTTTTCCCCTTCCCAACAACAGAGGGCATCCATCCTCCATTCTACCCTCAGAGCTGGCTCTGCAAGCGCAGTGGGACACTGCAGGGTCTCAGCTCTCCCCTCAGCAAAAGGCAGCAATTTTACTTCTAGGGAGCAGCACGTTTCATGTGCACTCCTTCAGCAGAAGCAAAAGAGGCAAGAGGACTAATTGTGGCTCCAGGCAATTGAATAGAGCGGTTGAACTGCAGAGCTGCTTGTACACCGGGCATGCACTCACAGAAGAGCCATTTAAGAAACTACAGTACACCAACCCTGTGAACAGAGCCCAGCTTTCCACTGTGGAGCACAGAGGCTCCTTAATCTCTGCTCCCAATAGGCTTTGAGCCCACAGAGAGGGTTCTTGATGCTATCTGGCCCGAGGTACCTGCTCAGAGCACTGTGCAGGTTGTCATCTGTGGACTATTGCAAACTCACATTGCTCTGCCTGTCCACCTGCATGTTGAATCCCTATGGAACTCACCCCACTATGGGGAACCCGAGCATTGGCCTCCGAATTTCATCAAGATGGGATCAGGGAAAGGATACAGCCTCCTTAAAGTGTTTAGGGTTTATAAGGGAAGGAGTAGATAGGACTCGGCCGTTCATACCACAGTTTCTGACACATTGCCCACCTTGAAGAAAGCCTCTCAAGTGTTTAATGTCCTGCTCTGGTGACAAAAAGGTCATGCGCTGGACGTTGTGCTCGGTGCTGATGCAAAAGAAGCAAAGAGCAATAAAGCCATGCAGCAGATCTCCTGCAGCCCCTCTGTTCTGAGGCACTCAGCAGTGTGAGTGCTGCCCTGCAGATCAGGCTATCACCTAGAACATGTGTCCAGGGATGGGAGCAGGAGAGCACAACTCTGAGTGCAGAATAACAGTGAGTACTCCCTCACCTACCTTGTACCGGTAAGATAAAGTCAACCTAAAAGTTCAGCACATGAAAACGGGGTGATGGACAGCCTCTATTTGAAAGAGGAGTCCTTTTATCTTTATTACATACAGGATCCCACAGCTCTGAAAGCCATGTGCCTTGTCCAAGGCCACAAAGTAAACCTGGGACATCACCAGAAACAAACCCTACACCTCGAGTTCCCAGTGTTAACACTGTAATGCCACATCCACAGGTACTCTCCCTGAGCCCTGACGGGATAATCAAACACTTCCTGCTCAAATCATAGGCCATACTGCAGCCAATTTGTGCGACCCAAGTCCCCTGTGGCAATTTCTGACCCAAAGAGAGTGAATCTGAGCAGCAGATCCCTCCAAAAATCTTTCACATCATGTTTACCACCCCCCCACCAGCCCTGATGCTCAGGGAAACATGAAGCGACACTTCCAGGTCTCAGTTTCAGTACCACTGTTCTCCCTATGAGCTCCAGAAAGCAGTCACAAATGCAGTCAAGCCCTATCAGTGTCAAGTGCCCCTGTTCTTGCCCAAGGGAAACAGTACAAGGCTGGTTGGAAAAGGAAGGAACTTGGATTCTGAGTGGCAGAGGGACTGAGGCTCACAGTGAGCTCAGAGTGGGAAAATACAACTCCTGATCCCATGCTGCATAAAGGGATCAGTAGCTGCTATGTATATATATAATTGATGCTGCTGTGTCAGCCATCTCCCGGATCTGCAGTTTTAACTATTAATTCGGTTTTATAGAAAGCGTGGAAACAAAACGCCTGTATCTAGGCAAATCTTGTGCACGGGTCAATGAGCAGACAGAGCATTTGGGTGAAGCTTTGAAGGGGTCAGAATGATGAGGTGCTGGTTTTCTACTGGCTGGAATTGTACTCGAAATCAGCCAGAGGTTTGTAGAAATAACAGGCATAGCTGCATAGGTTCTCAGTTAGGATGCTGGTTATGGATAAATAACGAAGATGTCATTTATTTAAGAACACATTCAACATCTCTCCCTTGGAAGCCCCACAGGGTGAACAGGCAGCTCCACTTCTCTGCTTGCCTTATGCTAGAGAAGCTTGTGTCAGAGCACAAAGAGTAGAGCGGGTGACCAAAGAACATCTATTCCTTCCTTGCCCCATCTTCCCCGAGGGAGCATTCTTTCTTCTAACTAAATAACTGTGAGGAAAGTCTCTTTTTAAGAAGCAATAAATGAGCCATCTTCAGTCCAGGACACAATACCAAACCCATCTTTACAGACTGACGTCTTTGCATTCGCAGGATCCCTTCTATGGCTTTTCATTTATCTAAGTTTTAGACAGCTTTTTGTTTCTTTACGGTCAGAAGCGCTCAGTTTACCCACCTATTTTTAGCCACGCTGGACAGGTTCATTGACTTACGCCATGAATTATTCATAGCACCAAGAAACAGCATGGGCATTCCTATGATATTTGAAGACAATGACAGCTTCTCACCTTCTTTTTTGCTGCACAACTGCAAATCCAGGCTCCAGCAAGAGTCTCACAGGCCAGAAATGAGCCTGCTTTCCTCCGGGCATCTACGCGTGTCCATGTGCTGGGAACACGGGGTAAATCACTAGTGAAAACACTCTGTTGCAGGGTGGTGGTGGGTGTTTATTGTGCCTTATTCCGACCTTTTCCAAGCTTAAAAAGCCACACCTTCCAGAGCAGACAAAAAGGTCCTTAGAGCAGAGAAAGGAACGGCAGGGAGCAAATTGCTACTGATTGTTCTGGAAATATCCTTCACCCAACTTACTAATTACACACTCCGTTGATCACCTATAATTATGATCTGAAAGGAAACTCTACACCCTGGCAATTTAGCTGGTGTTTCTCTTTTAAAGTCAACCATTTCCACTCTAATGAAGCTCAGTATGAAGCAGAAAAACCTTAGAGGGAAAGGCTACAGACACGAAAATGAGTGCTTGCTGTCTCATTAACATTTTACTTGCTTGGCTTGGAGTCCTTTTGTTACAGGAAGCTAAGTGTTTTTATGGCCAGCTCTCCTGAATCTGTAATAATATCCAATATGAAAGTAAGTGATTTCTGCTTTTAAGCTACTGAGCCTCTAAATAATCTCCACTAAAGCTAATGCATCCACAGTCAATGTGCAGCACTAGCTAAAGCACGAGTAATTGCTGCCTTGGCCAGCTCTAAACCTGACGTTTGGCAGCTGTTAATGTTTATAGCTGGGTGGATCCAACCTCTCAGATGAGGTCTTCCCAAAAGCAGGAGTATGTCTGGAGCTAGTTTTCTTTCCATCTATAGAACGTTAATGCCAGGCTGAGATGCTCCAACATAGGAGTAAAGCCTCAGCAGCCGTGGAAGAGTTTCCTTGCATAGGCAGAGCTAAGCTTACCCATGACACGTAGAGATTCCTGGTGCTTCCACAAGGAAACCTAGAGCCTTGGTTTAACTCCACCCTTAAAAGAGTCGTCTTGTGGAGCCAAAAGGAATGCGAGGCAATAAAACCTACACTTCAGATATTACTGAGAAATTAATACAGCGGGTAAGTGAAATTTAATGGCAAATGAATTGCTGTTAAGGCTTTGAGTGTCATGGGATCCTTCATGACCACAGTCAGCTAAAGCAGCTGCCTCATGGCGCCAGAAGTAATGCACAATACAAAACCAAGTCAAGTATGAGAGTGAGAAGAGAGCTACCTCTGAGTGAGCTAATCTGTGTGAGAAATATGTTTCTTGAGCCCTGCTCTCACCTTCTCTGTGGGCAATTCATTCTAAAGAGCAACCTAACAGATGAAGGTGAAGAGGGTCAAAGAGAAGATGGGGCTGCCAGCCCTTTTCCACAGGCAGGTGTGTGTAGCAAACATGGGCCAGGGATGTTCCTTCCAACCACGTTGTCACTGCAGTGATGAAGGCTGTAAAGGAGGTGGATCAGTAACCTGGTCAAAGGGAGGTGAGTTAGAGGCAAAGACAAGCTTAGAAGTTGAAACTGAACAAGCCAGTAACTAATATTTCTAAATCAGACTGATAACTGTTCTCTCCATCCTTCCACCAAACCCAAGGCCGTTTTGGTTTTAAAAGCCCTCTCAGGAGTTCATTTGAATTCAAAGGAATACATGACACGGGCTGTGTGAGGCGCTAGTGCTCTTCAAACACCTAATGACCAAGGAGACAACCCTCCTCTACCCGAGGGATTCCCCAGTGCCCAGAAAGCTGCTTTCTGCTTGTGCCTCCTGTTTTATTTGAGCCATCTCCTCAGAAGGCAGGGCTCCAACCAGACCCAGAGTTCCCAATGGGATCAGTGCTATCCACTACAAGAACCTCTCCAAAGCTTTCCTACCATCTTCACAGTGCTGGAAGTCGGCTTTTCCTCAGACAGTTCCATTTCTGCAAGCTGACTTGTTCAAAGACAGGAGAAAAGTGAGCTGCAGGAGAGCTTGTTTTCTGCTCACGCTGATGTGTATTAGTTTACCTCATTTTCACCATTGTATTGCTATACCCTTGAGATCTTAATCCCTTTTTGGCTATGTTCAGGCTTTGCAGTTTCTTCTGTGTGAGAGTGTGAAGTTTTGTGGGAAAACAACAGGAGACTGCGGGTCATTGTGTGTTCTTAGCAGCTCGACTTAAGAGCTGATGGTTGAAGGGAATATTGATAGGCTATAGCACCAAAATACTGGCACTGTGAAAGTTTGTTTTACTCAATAAGCCATTGCCCAAAGAACAGAGCCAAGGTGCCAGTTTTGTCCTATGTAATGGACACAATCACAGGTCAGGCACTGGTAATATGCAGTGTCCTTGTTTGTGTTAGTTCCAACAACAGCTAGGAAAACAAACAGTCTCACAGAAAGCAAAGAGAAGTCTAATCAGTAGCCTGGGATTGTGCTAGCAGTGGCACAAAGCAGAAGATGGGAGAAAAGGTAAAGACTGGCATGCTTGTGACTCAAACTGCCTCTGGTTCTTCAGTCTATGGTATGATCTCAGTGAGCATGGGATGCTCAGGAGGGATAAAAGATTGGGTATGGAAAGCAAATTTCATTTCCACTGTTTGGAAATTGTATGTCAAAGTGTAAGCCTCAATAATCAAATTGAGACCTTCAAAACATGTGCAAGAGCAGGGGTGACCGAGAGAGCGCTTGCATGGCAATCTGAAAACTCAACTTTAAATCCATCCTCAGATCAGAGAGCAGAGGAGGTGCACGTTCACAACTCCCTTTTCGTTGTGAAAATGTGTGCCCAGCACTGGCATAGGTGGGGACCTGTATTCCATTTTCTTCTCCCATTCCCTAGACTCTCAAGCCTGGAACAGCTTCCTGCAGAGCGGCACGGTTTCAGGAATGGATAAAGAGTGCTACCCACCAGCACCCATGACATCCCTGTAGTTATTGCACTGTCCTATGACTTCAGTCCTGCACTTCCCAGGCAGGTGAGTGACCTCAGTGCGCATTACACTAGCACAAACCTCCCTGCACTCAACATGTAGCCTGATGTACATCCATCAGTCATCCTTATGGCTCTCCACAATGGCACCCCTGGGGCACAGGTTCAAGGGAGATCAGATGTTGAGGATGTCTTGCCAAGAGAGAGGCAATTCTGATCTGCAGTTCTGCAGAGAGCTACAAAGCCCAACAGGAAGGGTAATGATGAAATACAGGCATCTCCAGGCACTGCAGCAGCTCAGAGGAGGTTTTCTAACAGTGCAGGTTCACATGCAGAGGTCTGAATTCAACATGCATCCTCTGTATCGAGCATTTCAGTAGCTGGAAGCTCCATAGGCTCCAGGATCAAGTAACTCCTCAGCTTTCCTCCTGTATTACGTAAACAGGCTGACTTCAGGCTGCTTCTTCATTCCTGTGCCCCATTCTTGCAGCTGTCATTGGAAACATTTAATATAGGGGTTTAACTGGGACAACAGAGACACATGCTACTGCCCCTGTGAAATACAGAGCAACAGAAGCTTTAGCGGACATAGTAACATCCTCCAGTTTGGGTTTGTTGTTTGGAGTTTATATATATACAGACATATGCGTATATACTTATATGATACTAGAAACTCTGTTTATGATAGGATTTTCTGGAGGCTAGAAAGGGAGGTTTTATCCCTCCTTCCTAGCTGCCTTTTCTTCAGAAACTACAAAGGAATAGATATCACTTCCTCGAAAAGTATGTGAAAGAATATACAAGGAGTTTTCCAGCTAAATCCCAAATGGGACCCCTTAAGCACATTGAGTAGTGAGAAACTCATTATGTGCGTTATGTCCTCTTAAGAATTAACTTAGGTAAGCTTTACTATTTCCATCTTTTTCATAGCACATGCAGATAAAATGTGATGATCCACAAGAGAAGCCAAGCCTACTTTTCTGCTAAGACAAACAACGAATAATTAGTGTAAGAATATTAGTAATGTTAATGCTTAATGAGTTAAATCTTCTTTGCATCATATCCTCCAGTTTCTCCCAGCTTGCTAAATAAAAGTTTATTTATTGCCCTAAATTAAAGGACATTTCTGAAACGAGACATAATAAAATCACACAGAAGCAAAAGCTAATCAAGATAATTAAAATGAAAAATGGTTGGAATAACTCACTTTCACCTGCCGTTGCACTATAGTTGGACCACGAGTTCCTAATTAAACCAGAAAGTATGTGAAGTGCAGTTCAGTTCATTTGCATTTATGGAACTGGAAGAAAATATTACCTTATTAAAGTGAGTTTCAGAGGAAATATCGTAGTGTAGAGGTTGGCCTGCCTTGACTTCCTAGTAGATGATGCTATCATTTATAAACTGGACTGCTTCACAGAGCCAGCTCCTCCGCAGCTCTAAATCAGCATGGTCTCACTGAAGTTAATGAAGCCACATCAATTTGCACCAGGTAAGCATCTGCCCACTAACCCTTTCAATATATGTATATTCCTGCACAGAGCAAACTTCAGCTACATCTGCTACTGTGTACACCCCAGAAGGATACCACCAAAAGACACCATAATGCTGCTGTGCCCACGTAATTTAACCAAATTCAGCTGCTTGGACAAGGGCTGCAGTACCCTGTCTGCCCCTGGTGATTTATTCCTGCAGCTATGTACAAGCAAATGAGCTAGGTAATATTTGCTGGCCATGAATACCACTGATCTCAGTGCTGTACACAACATGGTGTGATGCACAGCTTCCTTTGTGGATCTTCTGTGCTTTCCTACCTGCACACCCAGCAGTGAGGTTAGCACAGCGTGGTTGCAGTAAGACCAAGGAAGCAAAAGCATTTTACACTCACAGGAAGCAGCCTACTGTTGCTTTATAGACCTGGAGCAGCTGATAAGTATTGATGCATTGCCTTACTGCCTGCATACGCAGTCTTGAAACCCTCATAATAAGATTGTATCCAAGGTATTTCACTCTGATGAGGTTAATCTAAGACAATTTTGGGATTTTAAACTCCTGAAGCAGGAGGAAAGGATGTGGGATTCAAAGGATGTATTTCATCTCACAGATGGAGTCAAAGCAGAACTCTAACAGTAGGCATCTGCTGCAACATCACAACTGCATCTAGATTATTAAATGTAATACTTGATATTGGCAGTGTATTTAGCATGTCTCTTTAAGAAACCAGGATTCAGTCTGTTAGAGAAGCAGATGAGACCGCAGCTATTTTACACCTATATTTTGTACAAAGTGACCGCTTCTATCCTGTCTTTGCTAGGAAAAGCATAGCTGGTTTTGGGAGGCATTCTGCGGTCATGGATTCAGTTGTCAAAGTTGTGTTGTATCAGAGACAACAGTGACCTGCTGGTGGAGATAATAAGACAACCCAACAGAAGTTTCAGAGAGAAGGCTCAATTCCAGCGCTGCTTCATTTGCTGCAGCTGCAGACCTAGATTAACTTTGCAGGACTGTCATGAAAACTTAGCAGGCCAAGCATAAAATTCACTCTACAGATCCCTATCATAACAGCTCTGCCAAAATATTAACGACATTCAGTTCATCTGTCAAGTTGATTGCTCAGCCCAGCTAAAGAGCAACAGTTCTGTGGAGCTGTTTGAGCTGACAAGCCCCAATCACAGCCATGTCACAGCACAATATCCAGCCATGCAGTACCACTAATTAAGGGGCTGTTCAGCCCTGTTTTAGCTGCCGGGGTGAGCAGGTAGCTAAATGGCCCAGGCCAGCCCTGCTGTTAAACACAAATGTGTCACACGGTTAAAGACCTTTTTGCCCCGTTTGGTTCAAGATGCATTAGCCTGTCCTTTTATTTCTATTTTAAATCCTTTCGGTTTGATGTTAACTATGGGATTACGTGTGCTTGGAAAATTCATTTTACAAAACCTCAGTTGCCTTAATACTGAGTGTGCAAGTATCTATATGTTGATGTTCTGTGCTACTTGCTACAGGAACACTTATATTAAGTAACCTTTGTTAAGATTAAAAAGAATATTCAATTCAATTGGAAAAGACCATTAAGCTCATCAAGTCCAACCTTTACCCCAGCACTGCCAAGGCCACCACTAACCCATAGCACTGAGGGCCTCATCTACACTGTGTGTGAGCACTTCCAGGGACGGCCATTTCACCACTGCCCTGGGCAGCCTATTCCAACGCCTGAGCACCCTTTCAGAGAAGAGATTTTCCTAATATCCAATCTAAACCTCCCCTGGTGCAGATCGAGGCCATTGCCTCTTGTCCATCACTTGTTACTTGGGAGATGCTGACAAATGGTATCAGACAGATGAATTACAAATAACATACAGCCACCATCGCAACAATGATTTATTAAGGTGAGGAAGACCCTGAGAAACCAAAGCAGAGTCACACCAGGAGTAGAATAAAACAAGAGCAGAACTAAGTGCAGTTATTTAAGCACTGCAGTATTCTATTGATTTATGAAGTCCTGGCACTAAGTAATTCACTGTAGTTTTCCTTAATCTTGCATTTAGGATTAAACCGTGTAATCATTTGCAGAACAAAATGAGAAGCTCACGATATCTGTTCTAGCACACAGTTTGCTTGATGCTTTCCGAGGTTTCTTCAAAAACCCATGAGCTTACAGCTGCAAATATAGCCCCATTTTAACACGTTGGTATTTCAGTAGTAAAATTGTTTTAGAGATGACTTTCATATGTTGTGATCATCATCGCTTATAGAAGCACACAAAAGGCCGGGAGGATGATACATTTATACCTCCTCCCTCTTCTACCTCCCCCCATCTCACAGCAGGCTAGATGGGAATGTGTTTTGTGTGCAGGCAGTGTAACTTTATCTCCTGAAAATCAGTAGAAGTGCAGCTAGAAGGATGGGTAGATATGATCAAATGGTTGGAGCATTACACCCTGTCAGGTGATAACAAGTGTTTTAATCATTGCATTGATATACAGCTTGGGCATCAAGTACCAGGTTTCTGTTGCACTGTAACAAATAACTTCCTAAAACCATTCATCTGGCTTTGCATCTTCGTCAGCCTTTCAAGGTTTTTGTGGAAAGGAGAGCAATTCTCACTGCAGCATGAGCATGCCTAAGTGATGGGAAGATACCTGACAAAGGGAGCAACACATTCAAAGACAAACAGCCACATACTGCAGTGTGTAAACCAGATGCATCAGCTCATTCCCTGATATTATAATCCCATTGAAAATCTTCATTAGCCATTTAAATCATATAATGACTTTAAAAAGTCATGTAACATAAATAAACCAGCTGGTACCAGCTCAAGGAGACCAGAAAATTCTATTCCTGGGAAAAGGAGGAAATGAAAACAAGTCGTCATAATCAGCTCAAAGTCAGTGAAACTATACTTTGTTGGATAGAAGCACCAGAAAGCAAGTAATTAAGCAAAGGAAAGACAAAGTGAACCGTCTTAATGAAGTAGGATGAAGTTCAGAATGCTGCTGTGATTAGCCAGGGGTGCTAGATATTGAGTTAGTTTAGGGCTCACTTCTATAGTGAGACATCCTTGCCCGTGTCTAGGGAATTGGAAATAGATGATCTTAAGGTGCTTTCCATCCTATTCTATGATTCTATGACTTCTGGGAACTGCCAGAGAGATGGTGGCTAAAAGAACTAAGAGAAGACTTTCTTGACAGGTTAATTATTTCTTCAACATCCCAAGTGAGAAAGCCAGGATGCTGGAGCAGCTGAGAATAGCTGCTGTTAACGGTTGTCATAGAATATTAAGATGTCAAAGAACATTAGGACATTTCTTGTTGCCTTTTCTTAAAGGTTCCCTTCCTAACTTTTTTTCCCAGCTCTGCACTCAGAAGTACATTTAAAAAGAACCTATTGTGTTCAAAAACTACTGGAGTTTAGGTGAAGCCACCTGGTACTTCCTCAAAAGTGAGTCTGGAAGAAGTAGCCCATGGGTGCACTGCTCCGGCAAGTACAGGCAAGTTGATGGTGCCAGGAACTGGAATGCACAATCTGATAAACTGCAAATCTGCAGGGAAGTTTGGGGCCGCAAACGCCAAGCTCTGAGGAAAAGCCCCTTGCAGGTCCCTGTGAGGAGGGAACAGGCAGGTAAACCCATAGTTTATCTCCCAGATCCCTGCCCCAATATCTAACGCTACCAACTTCAGGTCATGCGGCAGACATCTAGAATAAAAGATCCCTTGTCCTACAGACCGAACCTCATTGCTAGTGGGATCACAAGGAGGGATGCATTTATGGAAACTTCCGAGCTGAGCTAGTGATTTACCTGCTTCACCTTTTTAAATGTGGTCAGGTTGAATAAGATCATCTACATGAACCTAAGGAAACCCCTTCTACATTGGTTGATACTCCATATGACAGCAGACCCGCCTTAAAATGAATACAAGTCCTATATGACCTCATAACCTACTAAATTCTGTTGACTTCATCTCCTTTATCCAAAATACTTTACTCATCCTGAAGTCTAATACCTACTGAGGTGGTATTATAAACTGAAATTGCAGGGAAACATAATTAGCCAGCCTTTTCATTGCAGTGCTTTATTGCCTTTACAGATAGTCTTCCATTCTATTTATGATGACCAACACAAGAAATCTTATGGGACTGCCCTGTTTTGGTAATTGCCTGAGCACATTGATTTCTTACTAGCAGTATTGCTCAAATGACCTAGGTCTGAAAGACACCGAACAACACCACATCAAGGCAGTTATTACAGCAGCAGAGTAATTTATTTGCTCTTCTCCCTTACTCCCCAATAAAACCAGCTTCTTTTTGTTACAGACCAGTATGACTGCAGATGTTAGGATTTTATATGCTTATGGATGAACTCCATCTCTTCAAACCAATGCAAATATAGAATAAAGGCCTTTTGTTACAAATAGATCATAAACAGAATACGGCTCACAGTAGAAGTGGGGTCATATATGACAAAAGGTGCTAGATAACTGATGTTTAATTTAAATTCCAGTCTACTGAACGAGCAAAAAGCTGTTAATATATTCCACAAATAGCAAACAGAAGTACAGGACATCTAAAGTGAAAAACAAGGTCACATTAAAGGTGAAAGGTCTTGCATAGAAACTTGAAAATTAACCATCTAGAGCATCCCTTAAGATCTTTTAGTTGCATGATTCAATCAGCTTCATCATGCCTAAACCACACACCCTTGCACACCAGTTCTAGTGTGTGCCTTCAAATACATCTAGTGAATGAGACAAAAAACATTGCTGAGAATGAGTACATTTCTTCATCGAGTTGATGGAAATATGCTGGGGAAGCCTGGACACAGTATTAGATATTTCATAATCTGTATTTCTTCTGAAAGAAAGAGTTCCCGAGCAGTCACTCAGGGACTCAGAAATGTACCATCAAATGAGCCATATAAATCAAGGAAAGTTTAAGGTCTAAAACCGTGGAAATAAAACACAGATCGAGTTATAAGAAGCAGCAGGACATCATTCAAGTACCAATACACCGCATCTCAGTTGTACTGAGGGATGATAACACATAATGGGGCAGAAATAACATAATTCATTAGCATCAATACACAGTAGTAGGTAATAAAATTATTCAGAGCTGCAGTGTCATTAATCTATGTCAAGTGACACAAATGAAACTGAACATGTGAGGATTACATTGCAGGAAAAAATCTAAATGCAGAATGTCAGTGAATCCAAGATGCATGCACATCATTGTAGCCTCCTCAGCCAAGTATTACTGTCGTTTTCATCATGACATAACATAGGTTTGTAGAGCTACTCTTACACAAGACAGGCTATAATCCCACTGTAGATGCAGGTTAATCTCTTTCCACTTGAACCCCCTGAAGAGGCCAGAAGTCACATCCAAGGTCAGATGAGCAGAGGGCCAAAAGCCACATTTCTCAGATACACTGATGCGGTATTTGGAGCTTCAATGGCACTTCAAATACTGCTGCTTAGGGGTTGTCTGCTGGTGGTCAACACGGCACAAGAGCTGGGGTGTGGGGTAGATTTTGCTATGGAAAGGTGCACCATTAGGTGCAGGTGTGAACAAGAAGCACTGAAACAAGCTGGAAACTGGGACATGGCAAGCTGTGGTGGCTCCATAGCAATTTGCCGTATGAAAGAGATAGCAGGGAACAGAGGTGGCAGAAAAACAGCACAGAAAGAATAAAAACCGAGCCAAAGCCACCATAGTAAGGTGCAACTTAAGGCACACAGAGAGTGAAAAGAGCAATCAGAACCTACATTCCAGTTGTATAGTGTTGGGACCTGAAAGGGTGAATGAGCTTCAATTTCCGCAGACTGAAAACTAATCTACTGGCAGCAGGAGAGATTAGCAACACAAAAGATAAATGTTAGACTGTCATTAGACTTTTGGAGCCCATTGCACACTTTCCTGCTGTCATATTTCAGCATCCCATTAGAAATCACCTGCATTAAAGGCCATTTCAAAGTGGGACTTTCCTGAAAGTGTTTTGTGGCAGTACTGATCTTTCTTGATGACAGGGGAAAAACCTCAATTCACCCATGAGACTGCTCCTGCTTCAGCTTCTAAATTAATCTGGGACCAAATGCCCAGGCAGACACACAGTGCTAATGACAGAAGCCTTTTGCTTGGAAGAAGCAGCATTTTTTCTCTAATTAAAAAGAAACCCAGCACATGATATAAGGGAAAGGTTGATTACCTGTGAGGCTGGTTCAATAGCTGGAGTTGTTGTTTTAGCAGCTCTGGGGTTCCCAGAAGTGATGCTACAAAGGACACCGGTTCAGCACTGCGTGTTGTGCACAAGCACTGGATCCTACTGGCCATCTTGGAAAAGGAGCCCTTAGTCCAGGAGACCTCGTAAAGGTGATCATCATTCCTGGTTTTAATACAAGGTGAAACGCTCTCTTTGGCTGTCTTCAAAGAGGATTTTGCTTTTGCAGGAGTAAAGAAAGGCGATTAAAGACTTTCTGGGCCTCTCCTACCTCTGAACTCAAAAATGAGCCCTGCAGAACTTGGGTGGGTTTGGATTTTCTTCAGTGTTTTAAAACATAATACATCACCATTGCTATGAAAATTAGAAGAGAGCTTTGTTCTCTGGCTTGAAAAGTCAGACTCCCTGGGGTGCCTGCACCTGAGCACCCAAAGCTCCCAACCCTTAAGTGGTTGTCGATCTGCCTCTTGATCATGTTGTAGGGGAAGGAGCCTCTATACGTAAAAGGAAGGCATAAAGACACATCTGTCCCTCAGTACACTTCCATGGAGATGCGGAAAACCAACAGTACTGAGCCAGCCAGAAAAGAAACATTTCTTTTCTTCCACAGTTGTGTGCAGACATTGAAACCTTTTTAAAGTGCACATCAAGTGGCAATATCCTTCCAGATATTTACTGTGATGGGTCATACCGGTGTCATCTTCTTGTAACACTCCTCAGTGTGGGGAGGGGAAAGTAGTCACTCTTCTGGTCACCTAGCTTCCCACTGTTGAGAGTAGAGGCTGAGAGACCCCTCCGAATGCTGATTCAGAATCACAGCCTAGTTTAGCTAAACTACGGGACTCCCTTAGTTTTGTTGGATGTTTTCCCATTAAATGTTTTACTCAAGTTCCAAGAGTTCTGTCCTTGCTTAGTCCTATGTTTATGTGTCTCTTTGGGTGCTTGCTTGTGGTAGGAAAGTCACATTGTTCATTACATTCCAGCCAGTGAACAGAGCCAGCACCCAGCGGGTTATAGGTGACCAAGGAGACTTACTTGCAGGAAACCCTCTCTACCTCCTAATCTGAATCTTTCTCTTCCTCTTTGACACCATGAGGTTGTTCCTGATCTTTTCACATTAACTTTAACCTTTTAAATCCATCCATGGAGGCTCTAGCACGCTTTCTGTGAAAGCACTCTGAGCTCAATCCTATGTGGAGTGCTCTACTCAAGTATTTAGCTACATAATGAGTCTTGCTTAATAAAACCTGACATATTAAGCACTGTTTCTGGTGAAGTACACTGCACTGATTCTCCTGGTGATTATTTGATTGCAATGTCAATAAATCAGTTACCAGGTTAAAAAGAGAAACCAAAACAAACCATTAATGTGGTCAAGCATAGGACTCCTAATGTCAGGAGAAAAGGCACTCAAAAGGCCTGTAAGGTAATGTGTTGGGTCCTGTTTAGTGATGATTACATTCTAACCTTCACCTGCTCAGCACCAACAAAGCAAGCCAATCTCTCCCCTTGCCAATCAAGCTGTAAATAGGTGGGAGTGAGGATTCCCTCCTAGGAATAACTGCTAGGCAAGACACATGAAAAGAGTTTCAGCTGGTGTTTGAATTGGAAGTGACATACACCACTCTGCAGACAATTACAGCCAGGAAAGGGACAGCACTCTTTCCCCCTGTGCTAGTAACTTGCTGACGTGCAGTTACTATCTGGATGTATCATGAAGACAGATGAGACCCAGCCTTTGAAAAGCAAACAAAAAGTGCACGAACGACATTCCCCCTTCAAGCAGAAAAACTCCACTGTGTATTTCAAAGCCGGACAATGAAGTAACCAGACAACTCCAGGCTTTTTCCATATCAGTGAGTTACAAAGACAGCTTGAACTTGTGGTCAGTACTGAAAGCAAGAACTCCTCTTTCCCAAGCATGCAGCATGCTCATTTTTCACTGGAGTGCAGTCAGAAATCCTCATGTTACAATCATAGCCAATGCAAAAGAAAAACGGTCATATGACAAAGAAGAATCACTGATCAGCCCTCTGACCTTGCATGTGCCTAATGAGAAAAAGGAAACAGGCATGGCTAATCCACCCTGCCCACATGCTGACCTGAAGCAAAAAAGCATCTCAACAAATCCAGAAGAAGGAAAAGGCCTTTACAGACCTCAGCTCTCCTTCGGTTTCTCTTCAAATGGAAAGCTGCAGTTCGCAGCTTAGGAATGACCCACTGTGCTTTAGATGAGCTGCAAGAAAAGGCTTTTCAGGCAGAACCACTTAAAATTATCAGCAATTATTTCTGATTCCCACCCACCAGGGTTGCAGCACAGCACCTAAATTGCATGAGCAAACACCAGGATGACATCTCCACTAGATCAGGCAGAAGCTAGGCACTCAATGATGGCACTCACAAAGCCTTCTGTCATCACCTGTGAGTGGCTTTTCTTTGGTGGGTTGCAGACATCAACCATAGTAACCAAGAACTGCCAGTCATACTACATCCCCTGCAAGAAGAGGAGCTCTCTCAGCTCCATTTCCTCAGGTCTAACACATCAAACCCTACCTGGGGTTTCCAGGTGGAAATGACACCACAGTGCTTCCCCACTCTTAACTTGAAACCCATCTGGCATCACCCTGCAACATCTCACCCTGCCTTTTCATTGGTGGTATGGTCTAACTCTTGTACTACAGCTTAATGGCACTAAGTCAAGAAGGCAGCCATCAGAATTGATGTTCCCCAGCAGCCACCTTATATGGAGCCAAGGGAGACAATTGACTGAGGCCCTACAGCACCATTTCCCTAAATATTTGCTATTTGAAAATAGCTTTGTACTTACCTGTCAGGAAAGATAGGTTTGCTCCTAGGGCATAGCAATGATTTTCTCAGTACCCCTGAGACTTCCTTTGGGAACAAGCCTGTAGCAGATGCTGGAGTCCAGATCACTTGTTTCTTTAATTCTGTAGTTCTAGTTTCCCTTTTCTGACAAATTCCCATTGTGTGGTTTCTCCTCCCAAACACATGCAGCCATCTGTACCCACTGCATCACTTCCTCATCAACTGACCTTTCTCAGCGAGAGGAATTCCTTCAGGAAACATCATCTTACTAAATGCTATTTAATGAAATCCTGCAGAAATATTGCCTTGACCTTCGGTTGACACCCCATCATAAAAGGCAGCTCCTACACAGCCTCTACAATACCTAACCACTCCTTTCTTTTGCGATAGACAATAACATGATGTTTCTTCCCCAAGGGAAATAGTAAGTCCCTTGTCCTATATGCCAACAGAAACAAAGAGGTTTAACAGCACGTGGATTGGTCACCATATTTCAGGACACCTTCTATACACCTACAGGAATGGCAATTACCATACACTGCAATGAGATTTGCAATCAGTTGGCCACTTGTCCTATGTCATGATTAACATGTTTACCAGTACTGTGTGTCAATAGCTTTCATTCTGCTGGGTCCCTCATCGAAACATGGGACTCGTTGCAAAAGCCATTACACTTGCAGCATAGAACTAAAGTCCTTTTTATCTGGCTCTGAATCCTTCCTGCAATAACTCAGCGATGACTATTCAGAGCTTGTTTCCAAGGAAATACTGCAAGGTCTACATGAGCGTGGATATATAAGCCATGAGTGAACCCACAGCTTATGAAGGTCTTGCTCAATCAGTACTCTTTATGTACTCATCCTAAAAAGAAACCAGAGCCATTTTAACAAGCAATTGTGGCAGAGAACAGCCAAGTTGTACGGCTTTATACCAGATTTATGGGGAAGTAACTTCCAATATAAGCCCAAATCGCAGCAATATTTCTTCAAATGTAACTTTTGTCCAACAGTTTGTTCCTCTGGTGAGGAGCTGGAGCTGCCCTTGTAGATATGTCTGTAATGTGCCACAGAAGCTCTCCAGCTTGGCTCTCACAACCTTGACCGCTGCTCTGCAGACAGTTTTATGCACCTCCGAAGCACATCAGGCTATTTCTGCTAGACAATTAATTGCCTGTTAAATTGCTAGTTTTGGTTTCAGATCCATCTCTTTTTCTTATAGCGGCAATAATCTCTAAACTGCTTTCCATTGCATAGGCAGACCCTGAAGAGATTTGTCTTCAGGGCTTTTTTCTAGTTACAGACAAAGCTGAATAATTGGCAAGATGGGGCTGGAAATAGACATGCAGAGAGGACAACACTTCTTTTCTGAAGAAGCTTAACACGTAAGAAGAGACTGATACTACTGAAATAGCAGGCTGGTTATAGCCAGGTCTTAGCATCTTCCTGCTGTCAGTCCAGTCACTTGCCTACATGACAAAAATGAGCTAGCAGTTCACATGACTAGACTACAGTAGCATGCCCACTGATCTGGAGCTGGACCCCATGAGAGGGACAGCAGCACATATGGAGCCTCATTTGACATGGCAATGACATGCTGCAAAAGATGTGCCTGCCCAAAGCTCCTTGTGGAGGAAGAGCTTAAAAGCATCTGCCAGAACTGATAAGCCTGCTCTTTTGCCTCAGGAAGGGTTTGTGTAATTACTCAACTACATCTCAAATGCAACATCAATGAACAATTGGGTAACAAGCTGCTCTAAGACCCCAAGAGGACAGGAAAACTTAAGACAATTTTTTCTATGTTTTGCATTAAAAAGGGCTTGAATAATTCTTAGGTGAAAAACCTGCTTCTTACCAAGATCTGGTAAGCTACCTTAGCACTATTAGCCTTAAGAAGAAGCAAGGTAATACAACTTAAATACATGTTCTTCCTTTGCAAATTAGGTAACAGTAGGTAACTTCCTCTTCCTTGGTGACCAGGAATGCATGTACAGAAAGCTGGAACCCAGTTGTCACTCATGCTGTACTCAATGAATGTTTAGTCAAAGCCCAGATGTCCTCTGATATCTTGAGGTGTTACAGCAAATGTGAGATACCCATGAGGATGCCCAGTCACATAACACCCAGGGCAGCTCCTTCACTCCTTCCAACCTGCCCCATCTCCATGCAGTTTGGTTACAGAGCCAGCTTTCTGTCTCCAGGAACAGATGTGGTGGCTTGCTCAGCATTGTAAGCATTACCTAAATCCTTTGCAAGCAGAAAATGAAATTCCCAAGCCAGTTACGCTGATGCTATCATTCATATTGGCCAATAAGTACATTATCACAAGCTGGCTTAAGCTACAGCTCTGACATTTGGAAACATAAGCAGGTAGATGAATTACCAAGTGCTTTTTATACATTTGGATTTTGCATGGAAGAGAATGTTAATTTCTAAACCTAGGAGGAAAAAAAAAGAAGCAGAATGCCATGGGCTTTCATTGGGTTTAGGGAAAAAAAAAACAAATGCCTTTTCTTCAACATTATCTTCTTACTTTGAGTCCTGTAAGATTTTGTCTAGGAATTAATTTGGTTCTAAACTACCTCTAATTTTATTTAAGCGCAGAATAAGTATTTATGTCTTATGAACACTCAATCATATTATACCAATTCATCATGTTATGGTATAGAATCAAAAAATAGTTAGGGTTAGAATGGACCTTAAGATAATTCATTTCCAACCACCTGCCATGGACAGGGACACCTCCCACTAAACCATGACACCCAAGGCTCTGTCCAACCTGCCCTTGAACACTGCCAGCGATGGAGCATTCACAGCTTCCCTGGACAACCCATCCCAGTGCCTCATTGTGTTCCATAAAGTCCAGGAAATGCCATCATCTTAAGTGCACGCTTCATTCAGGATCCCAGTTTATTTCCAACGCAACAAAAGAGATGAAATCATAAGAACTAATAATAATCAAAGACACTTTTATGCGTCTCAATGCTCCTGACTCTCCAAGTTCTGTAACAAAAGAAACTCAGAGAATAATGATGTTCTCAATATTTTTTTCCCTATTGCTGCCATTTATACAGTCCTAAGGGTGCTGTCTGGGAAAATAACAAGAGCTACTACAGAACAGATTGTTGTCAGCATTGAACCTCAGCCTCAGTGAAACAGAGATCAACATGAAGTGCACGTCACAAAGCCTGCCTTCAGACCTGGGGTAGATGCTTGATGGCAGGAATTCTTCCAACAGCTGGAGGTGCTGCATCCTCCTTCCTCCCACTCCACCCCTGCTCTCTGCAAACCCCATCAAGGCAGAAACCTTTGAAGCATGTGCTGAATGTGAGCAATTAACACTTTCCCTACTCTTCCTTTCCGCAGTGGGTGCCATACTTCTCCACCAGTGGTCTTCCCAGGTGAACAGTGGGTGATCATTGCGACACCAGGTTAGTCAGACAACTTCAACCTGACTGAAATACCTCCTACCTAGAAAGCTGGCTTATCAGACATGTCGTGAAGTACCCTTCACGTGACAGGCACCATTAAGTGCCGCTGGCTTGCTACTCCTCTCATCCAGATCAATCAATGAAGTTTATACAGCTAGTAAAATTGCACTACTGTAAACCCAATATAGCTGGGAGAAAAAGGCTTGTGGGATGCTGCCGTTGACCTGTTAAGCACATTCAGTTACCAGCTATTATTCCACATGTGGTGTGCTTTTTTCTTTCATATTCACCAAAGGATACTTTTTACCCTTTAATGAGCATCACTCCTCAGGTTTCAGATCTATGGCTGTTTGGAGAGCAGGTGAATGAAGCCCCTTACTAGCAGTAGGGGTACCTTTTGGATCACAAGCCATTCTGTTACTCAAGAAGTGCTTGAAAAAACAAAGAAATCGTTCCACTGAATCCCACCTCACAGCATACAGAAGCGATATAACTGCACATGGCATAGTCACTCTGGTAGCCCTCTCCCTCCTTCATTACCCTGGCACTTTCAATAACTCTACATTGACCTTCAGGGGTCAGTTCACTTAATGAGTTGGATAAATGGTTTCATCACTTTGCTTTCAATTGATTACAAAAATAATCTTTGCAAATTCATGAGTCCTTTTGTGCTCCTCAAACTGTGAATCAGTTAATTTATGCTGCACATACAAGTTACACACTTGTTTATGCACTGGACTGCTAAAGCCTTAAGAAGAGAGTGATAAGCACGTGGGAGTGGAGGTGAGTTTATGGACATATACATATACAGCATTTTCCGGCTTGTTTTTCACTATCTATCTGTTAAAATGACAACCCGGGCACCAGCAATCAATCCAGGCAAAGTTATCCGCAGCAACAACCGGGTATTGACTTCAAAACCCTTTATTTGAAGACAAGATTATGTCTTCTCCATGTAAACATCCAGGCTTCCTCATACACTGCACCCCTCATGGACATGCTTATCACAAGGGACTTGGCTGCCCTCCTTGCTTCTTTGCTCCATAGTAAACTCCAACGCAGCCAGCTTGTACCACATGGCATTTACATAGCTAGAATACGAACAGCATGAGATTTGAATGGCTGGGCCAGGGTTTAGACAGCACATCATTCCTGCCAAATATTCTTGTTAAAAGAGTCACAGTTGGACATGTGATTTTCAGTGCATTTTCCTCTAATACCAGGGGACTAAAAAGCCATCATCTCTGAAGGGCAAGACAGGTAATTCCTACTGATTTGTTTCCAGGGGAACCAATGTCCCTACTGACGGCAATATTTCCTCCTAAAATCTGCGATTTCACTTTTCATCACCCAAGCATTAGATGTTCCCTTGGACTTGTAAACAATTCTGTTTGCATCTCATCTCTTCAATTCCATCTTAAACTCTAGTTTATTCCAGTTTAACAGCACATCACTTTAAAAGTGTTCTTCTTGTGTGCCAAATGCACCCACTAGCACCAGATCAACTAAAACCTTGAATATATATATATTGAACAAAATAATATCAACTTCTCTGGCACTTCCACTTGGCCAGAGCAGTTCACACCATTCCAATCAGAGAATCATAGAATAGTCAGGGTTGGAAAGGACTTTAAGATCATGCAGTTCCAACCTCCTACCATGGGCAGGGACACCTCACACTAAACCATGCCACCCAAGGCTATGTCCAACCCGGCCTTGAACACCTCCAGCGATGGAGCATTTACAACTTCCCTGAGCAACCCATTGCAGTGCCTCACCACCCTTACAGTAAAGAATTTCTTCCTCAGATCCAATCTAAACTTCCCCTGTTTCAGTTTGAACCC